>JASVEL010013685.1:0-306490 GCA_032618575.1 Nicotiana noctiflora | reverse complement strand
AGGAAATCACTAAGAAGCCATCGGGTATTCGTCGGAGGTAAGATTCTTGACTCAAAAACATCATTTTATGGTAGAATTAACATCAATCTTCATGAAATTGGGTTGAAATCTTGAAGAAATGTGGCCTAAATATTGAAAACGGGATTTTAAGTTTTGGGAGGCCATTTGAACTCCGATTTTGAAAAGTTTTATATGCACGGACTCGTGGCGAGATGAGGGTCGCGTTGGTACTAATTTCGGAATTTTCCGAGCAGTGGGCCCGGGGTCGGGTTTTACCAACTTGGTGTATTTATGCGAATTTCATGTCAATTGAAATGGGTTATAATTATTTGACCCGTATTTGATATAATTATTGTGGTTTGACTAGATTCCACGCACGAGGGAGCTAAATTCAAAGGAAAAGGCATCGCGGACGAGTCTACGGCCGGCTAGAGGTGAGTAGTTTGTGTATATGGTAGCCTGAGGGTTCGAAACCCCGGCTTAGCACATTGTGACGCTAGTAGGGCGTGGCTCGCACACCGTGGCAGGTGCGGGATTGATTGTGACTGGGGATTGAGACTTGGTCCATCCCGAAAATGAATAATATGTTATTAGTGTTGGAAATACACTGTATTTGATATATTTGTGGGCTGTAAGCCTTGTTTGGGGCCTTGTGCCGATCTGTAGTGTCCTTAGAGGACAATATTTATGTGATAGCTATAATTGCTTAAATCACTGATCTCAGTCCTGAAAATTGAAATCACACTTTTGAAATGCTAAGTCACCGGCTTTTGCAAATTTAATAAAGTTTAAGTATTTTTCATAAATTATGAATTGAAAACTCGAATTAAGAAAAATGAACTGTTTTGTGACTTAATTGCTTATTGTGGACTGAGCATGGGATCGGGCTGCACGCCGCAGTGGTTGATATGAGGATCGGGCTGCACGCCGCAGCAGTATTGCGCTTGGGCTGTAGGAGCCCCTCCGGAGTCTGTACACACCCCTTGTGAGCGCCGTCGACGTTAAATTGGATCGGGCTACACGCCGTAGCGGTTATGTGCATTGCATTGCATCTTTATTTGTTAAATTACTCCGTGGTAGCTGAATTGTACTGTTGATGCTAGTTCGTAGGAGATTCGGACTGAAGTGTAGCTTCATATTGTGGTATTCTGTGGATTTCTTATTTTCAGCTACTTGTATATATTTATTACTCACTGAGTACTTAGTACTCACCCCTACTCCCTGCACCTTTTGTGTGTAGACTCAGGTACTCAGGAGCAGTAGACAGGCATTTCCAGCATTTGCGGTGTCATATCGAGTTGTTGAAGTAGCTGCCTACGTTCGCAGAACCTAGCTTCTCCTCTCCATTTCCAGTTGTTATTTGTATTTTGTATTCAGACTTGAGTATTTCTATACAATACTCTCTATTCCTGTTGGGTTTTGTTAGAGGCTCTAGACTTGTGACTCCGGATCTTTGGGAGTGTCAGTATTTTTGTTCATTATTACTATTATTGGAGTTCTTTGACTCATATATTCTTCTTGGAATGTCCATTTGGGACTGATAGTCGTTGTGGTAAGTAATAGTTGGTCTGACTGGCCTAGCTTAATTGTTGGGCGCCATCACGACCGGATTTTGGGTCGTGACAAAACACTTCAGAATGCTCGCCATAAAGGTAATGTTTCCATATCTTTAATGCAAACACCACTGCTGCAAGTTTCAAGTCATGTGTGGGGTAGTTCTTTTCATGATTCTTTAACTACGTGGAAGCATAAGCAATAACTTTTCCATTTTGCATAAGAACACAACCAAGTCCAACTCTGGAGGCATCAGAATATACTGTGAACCCACCTGAACCTGTCGGTAAGGTGAACATAGGTGCAGTGGTCAACCTCTTCTTTAACTCTTGAAAATTCTGCTCACAAGCATCTGACCATTGGAACTTAACTGCTTTTTGAGTCAACTTAGTTAATGGAGCTGCAAGTAAGGAAAACCCCTCCACAAACCTTCTATAGTAGCCAGCTAACCCCAAGAAACTCCTGATTTCGGTTGGCGTTGTCAGCCTAGGCCAGTTCTTGACTGCTTCTGTCTTCCGAGGGTCTACTTTTATTCCTCCACTAGATATCATGTGACCTAAGAATGCCGCGGACTGCAACCAGAACTCACATTTTGAAAACTTGGCATGAAGTTCATTCTCTTTCAAGGTCTGCAAGGCTATTCTGAGGTGTTCTGCATGATCTTCCTTGCTCTTAGAGAACACCAAAATATAGTCTATAAATACAATAATAAAGGTATCCAGGAATGGCTTGAAAACTCTGTTCATGAGGTCCATGAATGCAGCTGGAGCATTTGTCAACCCGAAGGACATCACTAGAAATTCATAGTGTCTATAGCGAGTTCTAAAGGCTGTTTTAGATATATCCTCTTTTCTGATTCTCAACTGATGGTATCCCGACCTCAAGTATATTTTTGAAAATTACTTTGCACCCTGAAGTTGATCAAATAAATTATCAATTCTTGGCAGTGGGTACTTGTTCTTATTTGTAACTTTATTCAACTGTCGATAGTCGACGCACATTCTGAGAGACTCATCTTTCTTCTTGACAAATAGGACTGGGGCACCCCACGGTGAAACACTCGGTCTAACGAAGCCCTTGTCAAGAAGATCCTTCAACTGTTCTTTCAACTTGTTAAGTTCTGTTGGAGCCATCCTGTAAGGAGGTATAGATATGGGTTGAGTTCCTAGCATGAGATCAATACTAAAGTCTATGATTCTTTCGGGAGGAAGTCCGGGAAGGTCATCTGGGAAAACTTCTGGAAATTCTCTAACAATTGTCACTAACTGAAGAGCTGGTGGTTCTGATTCTGGATTAATGATGTGAGCCAAATAGGCAAGACACCCCTTACCGATCATTCGTTGTGCCTTAAGGTAAGAAATAAACTTACCTACAAGCGATGCTGAACTAACCTTCCACTCTAAGACTTCTTCATTTGGAAATTGGAACCTAACTATCTTGGCATGACAATCTAACATGGCATAGCAGGAAGATAACCAATCCATACCCATGATCACATCAAAATCAACCATTTCTAACTCTATGAGATCGGCTTTGGTGTTGCGACCTTGGACTAAAACTATACAACCTCTATAGACTCTGGTAACTTCCACTCACTTGCCAACTAGAGTAGATACTAGGAATGGCTCACTAACTTGTTCAGGTTCTAGGCCGTGGTTAATTGCAAAGTATGGAGTCACATATGAAAACGTTGAACCTGGGTCCATTATGGCATAAGCATTATGTGAGCAGACTAAAAGTATACCTGTAATAACTTATGCAGATGCCTCTGCGCTCTGATGATCAAGTGTAGCAAACAAACGGGGTTGTCCCCCTCCCTGAGTAACTCGGTCTGCACCTCTTTGTACTCCATGCCCGGTCTGATTATGAGAACTACGAGCCTGAAGTGGTGCAACTGCAGTAGCTGAGGAACTAGAAGGACGAGTTGATTCACCACTAAAATTACGTCGCAACTTTGGGCAGTTGGCCTTTATATGACCAATGTCTCCACAATGGTAGCAACCATGAAACCCAAGCTTGCACTGACCTGAATGTTGCTGCTTACATGTTCTACAAATACCTTGCTGGTGTGAATGTTGTTCAGCATGACTCTGTCTATGTGAGGATGATGTTCAAAATTCTGACTCTGGCGAGACTGATATCCATATTTCTGAGTACGCCTGAAGGAAGACCCACCACCTGACTGATGACTGGACTGAGATGGTGCTAATGACTCCTTATTAGAGGAATCCCTTCCACCTCCACTGGATGTACCATAAAACCTGCCCGTTGTCCGGGATTTCTTGTTATGCTCTTTCTCTTCTCTCCTTTGTTGTCTGTCTTTTTCTAAGTGCTTGGCGAACCCCACAACAGATGAGAAAGTTTTCATTCCTACTGCTGCAGCTGATGTTGTATCCTTAATGTGGTAAGCCAAACCGCCAACAAACCTGCGAATCTTTGCTCTTTTTGTCTTAACCATGTGAGGAGCATGCTTAGCCAACCTGATGAATTCCATGTAGTACTCTTGCACACTTCTATTCCTTTGCTTGAGTTGTTCGAACTCTGTAGCCTTGGCTTCCCTATCCTCTTCTGGGATAAAATTAGCCATGAATGCCTCTTCAAATTCTACCCAAGTAGGCGGACCATCATCTTTACCTCTTTCATTTTCCCACATCTCAAACCAAGCGTCGGCCACATCTCTAAGCTGGTAAGTAGCCAGCTCCACAGCTTCATCATCAAATGCTTTCATCACTCGGAGGGCTTTATTGACACCCTCCAGCCACAACATCGGATCTTTATCAACTATAGAACCATGGAACACTGGAGGACTCAACTTTAAAAATTCATTAACTCTTGAGGACTCAGAATTGTTCTGTCTATTTGATGGAGGTGGAATCTCATCTCTTCTCCCGTTCTGGTTGGCCATAAAGGCTTTAAACATCTCCATAGCACTGCTGACAACATTAAACATGTTACTCACATCAGGAGATATAGTTTCCTGAGACGGAGCTGCTATTGTGGGCAGTACTAGATCATGGGGTACTGGATCATTATGCTCCACCCCTTCTTCATGTTCACCCCGGGGTACTTGAACCTCCTCCATGGATTTACTCTTCCTTTTCTGGGATGAAGTCTTTTTAGTTCTGACTTGGGCCATAATAATAGCAAGAGTTTCTTGAGCAGCATCCTGAGTGTCGGTGTCAGAGTACGAGCCATTTCTGCGAATTTTTGGAGAAACGAATACATTAGATAATTCCTTAGAGGTAGGATCTACTGCACGATCTAAAGTACGACAAAAAATGAGATTTTTCCTAAATGCTTGTAGCCTTCTGTTTATAAGTATGGCGCGCTTCATACCCATAAACAAAACACTACTAACATGGCTTTATAGACCCCTAGGACTCCATAAACCTAAGACTCTGATACCAAGTTTGTCACGAACCATTTTCTGAACAAGCCGAGACCGGCACTCGATCATTAAACATGACCGAGCGAACCATGTCTGCTTATCAAGCCTCTTATAACTCCAAATATTATATGCAACAAAGCAATAATCTAAACAAATACTTTTGATTAAGTCAAATATTTAAATAGATCAACTCCAAAGCTTTATTCGTAGTAACTACTGAAATTTCTGCTAAGTTATGATAAAGTAATTTATGACTCTCAACCCAACGACTATGTCTATGAAGCCTCTACTAAGAAACTGATGCACTGCTCAGGATATGAGACTTCCTGGCCAGTTCTCTAAATAAACAAAGTAATAGCTAAATGAAAATGACTCTACGGAATACTCTATGAACAAAAGCGGAGCTCACCAATAGCACTGGAAAGGAAGGAAGTCCTAACTCGTAGCCTGCTCGCATGCAAAACTGGTTCCTACGTTGTACCGCAGACCAACGTAGGTTCCCAAAAGAGAACGTCAGTACCATCCATTGTACTCAGTGAGTCTCAACAACAGGGGGGAAACTTTAATAATATATACATTATGAGCAAAGGTTCTAAATGCATGTAAAACATAAAGCTTATAAGAATAATTATAAATAATTGCATAATAGAAAATTCTTTCCTTTTTCTTCCTTGATAAAAATACTTCACTTTATACTTTGGGAGTTCCAACTATCCTAACTTAATTCTGTCTCAGTCACCGTGTGATCGGCACGGGTTCGATCCCAACCTGATCGAATATGCCCAATCCACGAGGTGTCACTTGCTTCATGGTTCTCAGCGCTCATGTAGCATACCTTAGTATGGCTAAGTAAATTCTCAGCAACGTGACCCTCGGCTCGTGTGCTCCCTACTTTGGCACAAGTAGTTTCAGGAAGTCAACGTCTTGGTCAGGACCCTAGGCCTGGACGATGACCCCTTCTCAGAATAAAGGATACTCCCAAAAATCTTTTCATTCTAAAAATTTTTCTCGTGACCTTTCAGAACTAATTCTTTTATACATACTCATACTGGTACCCTTAGTGTAAGGTGAGAATTAAATAAATATTCAAAAGCATTATAAAGGTTCTTGATCCATCATGAATTTTCAACATGAAAATGACATATATAAATAACATAAAAATCTGAAATTTATGCACATAAAGCCAAATAATCATCTAAACTTTAGCTAGAAAATAATTCTAGATTAATAGGTATTTACTACTCCAACTAAGTATAAAGAACAACATAAAACAAATCTGAAATTTATGCACATACATTCAAATAATCATATAAACTTTAGCTAGAAAATAATTCTAAAATAATAGGTACTTACTACTCCAATTAAGTATAAAGAATAACATAAAAAATATGAAATTTATACACATATATCCAAATAATCATCTAAATTTTAATTAGGAAATAATTCTAAGCTAATAGGTACTTACTACTCCAATTAAGTATATATTAACTCTCTTATGCAATTCATCAAACAGTTTGTGTGCATGCTTTTGTGAGTTAAACCACTTTAGTAAAGGGTTATTTTAATTCACCTCAAAACTTCTCGAGCCAATTCGTAGGCCCCAGTCCAATTGACACCAGTCAAACAATAGATTCTACAACAAGCAGTGTATTTTAATCAATTTTAAAGTACTACACCTAAATATGAAATGTATTGTTGATATAGAGGAAGAAGGGACTTAACTATTCAATTCTTTCATATTACTACTTTAGGATAATTGACAATAGGGAATTTTATATACCTGAATTCAAGAATAAGTGATTTGTAAAGAACCCTAGATTTTTCTTTGACTGCGTGACTCGCTTGCTGCTTCTGTTTCTTATTTCCCGGTGTCTGCGTTCCTTGCGTGAAGAGAACCCTTTTTAATTATTTTGCCTTCTGTTCTCTTTAATCCTTAAAGACCCCTTTTAAGTCTTTTGCCTTGAAAGGGTTAAGGCTTAGTCACATGTTTTCTTATTCTTGTTGTTTTCCCCTTTTTTTTTTAACTAATAACTAAACTCAACTAACATCCTATTATACTTACTTTTAACCATTAATAATATTAGAATTTTTAATATTTCCCTAACTGTATGTCCAATTACTTATAAATAGAAAAGTAACTCAAAATTAATCACAAGAGTTTAAATCCGTAATAGAAGTATAATTTACGATTATAAAGATTAAATTCTATATTTAGCGTGTCTTGAAACTTTTATAAATTTGAGGAGTATTACAGGAACAATAACAATAATTAATAACTGAGTCCCGGCAAGGGAATAACACATAATTCCTTTCAATACTTTCAACTTTACTTCAATAATACTTATCATTCGAGCCAACGCTCCAAAATATCAATATTTCACAATTTATTCTCTAACTCTTCACATTTGTAGCAAATCATAATTTAGCTGACGAGAGTTCCATATTAGTTCACAACATGTACCAACAACGGCTCACTATCATGCTAGACTCCGGTATATAGACACTCGTCACCACGCCTATACACCACAATCGATCATATAGCAAATAGAAAATTATTATACTCTAATCATATTCCCTCAATCTAGGATAGATCAAACACTTACATCAAAGCCTTGAAGCCCGCTTAACCTTCAACTATTGCTTTACCTCGTGACTCAACCTCCAATTCGCTCGAATCTAATCATAAATTTTTCAATTACTGTAAAAAACACTAGATGAATTGGTTTAATGCATAAAAATAGTTTTCCCAAAGTTGTACTCAAAAGTTCCCAAAATGCCCCCGGGTCCACGTGATCAAAACCCAAGGTTCGAATTAAAATCTAGTTACCCATTCCCTCACGAGTTCAAATATATGATTTGTTTTGAAATCGGACCCCAAATTGAGGTCCAAAACCCCCCAAATATAGGAACCCTAGTTCTACCCTAAACTACCAAATTCCCCCATTAAAATCCTTGTTTTGAAGTTTAAAATTATGTTTAAAGGTGTTAAGGAGTAAAGAAAATACAGTGGAAGTCACTTACCAATCGTTTTGAAGAAGAAGAATTGTTTGGAAAATTACCTCTTGTGTTTTGGATTTTTGAAAAAGTGTAAAATAGCTGAAAATCTGTGGTTTTATATACTTTTCTGGAAACTGGCGCGGAGCGCACAAAAATGCCATGTGGCCGCACCGAAAAGGGAAGAAAATGCACTCTCTGAACCTACCTAGCCCGAACCGCACTGTTTTGGTGCACGGCCGCGCTGGTTAAACGAGACCCATCACCCCTCTGAATCTGGCCACACGAACCGCATAGGATTGCATTGCGGTTGCGTGGCTTCCAGCGCACACCGCACTGTTTTGGTGCGCGGCCGCACGGTTGAGCTTAAATCAGCCTTCTCTGAGCCAGTCCATGCAGACCGCATAGAAATGCATTGCGACCGCGTGAGACCTGTTGTACTGCAACATCTGATTTTTTTTAAGCTAAGGCCTCCTGGGACCTACTCAAAACTCACCCAAGCCCTCGGGGCTCCAAACCAATTATATTTATTGACTCACAAACATCATACGAACTTTCTCGAGCGATCAGATCACTAAAATAACATCAAATTCAACAAGCTAAACCCCAAGATCATCATTTTTCAATCTCATTTTCCGGAATGATTTCAAAAAACAATTTAACAGAGAAATTCCTTTACTCATCTAGACCTCGGATTTCGACTTCGGGCACATGCCCGCGTCCCATATTTTTCTACGGACCTTTCGGGACCGTCCAATCTCGGGTCCGGGTATATTTACCAAAAATATTGACCGAAGTCAACTATAATAATATAAATATCAAAATTCTTCAAATTTCTCACAGAATTCACATATTTCAACATAAAAAATTTCGGCTACACGCCTGGACTGGGCATGCAAATCGAGGTGATATAAAATGAGGTTTTCAAGGCCTCGGAATCATAGAACAGATGAGGAAGACAAGTGATGACCCTTTAGGTCGTCACACAATGGCTTTGATTTTATCGGGGTTGATTCCGATGCCTCTGTTCCATACCATGAAGCCCAAGAACTTGCCCGAGCTGACTCCAAATGCGCATTTCTAGGGGTTGAGATTTATGTTATACTCTCTAAGGATGTCTAATGGCACCTGCAAATGGGTCAAATGGTCCTCTCTTCTTTGATGAATATGTTCTTTACCTCGGACTGAGGTCTCCTTTTTTACTTCACGTGTTTAAATCTTGGATCTACACTTAGTCGATTGGTAGTTATCTCCCGTGGTATCCTTATCATATCTAAATGGGACCAAGGAAATCAATCAATAATATCGATGAGAAACTGAATAAGTTTTTTCCTGAGTTCGGGGGTTAAACCCGTCCCCATGTATACCTTTTATTCCGAAGATGCTCTGTTAATATGACCAGTTCGAGTTCTTTAATTATGGATTTTGTTGCATGTGATTCCTTGGGGCAAAGAAGGTTCATGAGGTAAGGAAATCTTCTTCTTTTTATCAGCCACCCATTGATCAGAAATTTGTCCCTCGGGCTCAACCGAGGGTACGGGCTATGATTTCTATTTGACCACCTGTTCGTCCTTCGACTTTTCAGATGTGGATAGATCTGACACCGATGTCAAGTTGTGCACTGAAAACATTTCTTTAGCTGCATGATTTCTCCAAATACTATTTTCACGCCATCCTTCATTGGGAACTTCATCATTTGATGAAGGGTCGATGGCACCGCCCTCATGCTATGAATCCACGGCCATCCGAGCAAAGCATTGTATCTCATGTCACCTTCAATGACATGAAATTTGGTGTCTTGTATGGTTCCGACCATATTGACTAGGAGGATGATTTCTCCATTCGTTGTTTTACTTGCCATGTTAAATCCATTCAAGCCCCGTGATGCCGGAATTATATGATCGAGCAGCCCGAGCTGCTCCACAACCATTGACCTGATTATATTTGCCGAACTACCTGGATCCACGAGAACATTTTTAACTTGAACTTTATTTAAAAGGATAAAAATTACTAGCGCATCATTGTGAGGTTGAGATAAAGCTCGATGTCCTCCTCGTTGAATGTGAGGGTGTCCTCGGGCATATAATCCCGAGTCCATTTCTCCCTTTTAATGGATACCTTGGTACGTCTAAATATTGGTCCTTGTGGGATGTCGACTCTATCGATGATCATGTCAATGACATGTTGAGGTTCTTCAGGTTCATTCTTTCTGCCTTCATCCCTCTCCCTAAAGCGATTCTTAGCCCGATCACTTAGGAATTCTTGAAGGAGGCCCTTATTGAATAACCTAGCCACTTCTTCCTATAACTGCCTGCAATCTTCGGTCCTGTGCCCATGAGTAACATGATATTTGCACATCAAGCTGGGGTTCCTCTGAGAAGGATTGGTATGTATAGGCTTAGGCCATCTAGTATCTCTAATTTTGCTAATGGCTGAGACGATCCCCGAGGCATCGATGCTGAAGTTGTACTTCGATAATCTGGGCGCCTCTGCCGATCCCAAGTGCCTATCAAACTCTTTTTTGCTGATGAGCCCCAGGAACTTTGACCTCGATCTGTTTCGATCATTTCGAGGTATATTACATTTTGACGTATTCCTCCGATCCTCGATGTATGACTGATGTCTTTCCTTACTCTATCTTGGCCCCCTGTCTACATATCCTGACTCCCTTACTAGTAACTTGCTTGGATAAACTAAACCCGATAGGGCTCCCAAATGGGCATCCTCGATCTTAATCTTTGATTGGTACCTATTATGCACATCCGCCCAAGTTAAAGCGGGATACTTGACCAGGTTCTATTTCAGCTACTTCGAAGCTATTGAGCTTCATTTATTTAGTCCCTGAGTGAAAGCTTGTACGGCCCGGTCATCGGAGACTGGCGGTAACTCTATTCATTTTGATTGGAAACGGGATACAAATTCCCTCAGCATCTCGTTCTCCTTTTGCTTTATCTTGAATACTTCGGACTTCCTTGTTGTAACTTTTATGGCACCAGTATGTGTTTTCACGAACGAGTCTGCCAGCATGGCAAACGAATCGATAGAGTTTGGGGGTAGGTTATAGTACCAAACCATGGCACCTTTAGACAAAGTTTCCCCAAACATTTTTTAGCAAAACTGATTCAATCTCGTCGTCCGTCAAATCATTCCCTTTTATGCCACAAGTGTATGTGGTAATGTGCTCATTAGGGTCAGTTGTTCCATTATATTTTGGTATATTGGGCATGCAAAACTTCTTAGGAATAGGCATCGGAGCCGAACTCGTGGGAAAGGTTTTTGTATAATTTGGCATCTGGACCCTTCAAAATTGGAGGTGCTCCCGGTATCTGGTCTACCCGGATTGTACGGTTCCACCTTTTATAGTTTTCTTCTATCTTCTTTTCTCCTGACTGGATCCTTATAGTAAGTTCATATAGAATTTTCATAATAGCGAGGTCAGTCCCCAAGCCATATTCATCAAGCCTCCTTGGTTTTGTATGCCGAGTGTTCACTGGTTCGGCTGTGTTAAGAGTTCTATTCTGACTCTAATGTTGAGCGATGGCGACCTGCTAGGCTTGTAGAATTTCAAATATTACTTGGAGGCTGACTCCTTCTTCTTCCATCCCTCATGTTTCTTGGCATCCTGCTCAGGCTTCCCTGTGTGTGTTCCTTGCAGGGTCTATGCATGCGTTCATGTTTAGAGCGTTGTGCAAACTGATATTAACTAGCTTCACATTTGGCACTCCCTCAGGGCTTATGGGTGATACACTGACCCCTATATCGTTGTTTTCTCCCAGACCTACGTTCTCGTGAATAGGTGCATTCTGTGTGCTAGACATGTTTAAGCCTGAAATCAAAGAATCTTTGACAAGAAAAAGTTTAAAGAATAATGTGTGTTATTAGAAAACTAACACTAAAACAGTCACTATTGTCTTTAGCTCCACGGTGGGCGCCAAATTGTTTGCCTCGAAAAATGGGGGGCAACAATTGAATGTAAATTGCGATTTTAAAGATATATAAATTATTCTAGTACTAGTGAATATACATGTAATATTAAGTTTAAATAAGAATAATTGATGAACCAAACCATTGTCGCTATAACAATGAGGACCTTGAGCTTGAATTTTTTGGGGGTCGCGAGGTCAGCTAAGAATAATGATGTATGAATAATAAAGTTAAAGCAATAAAGCTGAAGAACACTTGTTGAGCATGTTAAACAAGAAATCAGAGTACAATATTGTATAACAACAACAACAACATCAACCCAGTAAAATCTCACTAGTGGGGTCTAGGGAGGGTAGTGTGTACGTAGACCTTACCCCTACACCGCGGGATTAAAGAAGATGTTTCCGAAAGACTCTCCGCTCAAGAAGACAAAAGAAGACAAAAAGAGACAATCTATTAGTATCTTCAATAGAAACATTTCCTCATAGTAGAATATTCTATTGTAGCGAATAATGTGAGATGATCTTTACAAAATGATTGGGGTCCCCTTTATACTGGAGGAGAAAACCCCAATATATTTCATTCCTAATTATAGTAAGGAATTCTATTGGCACAGGTGTAAAGTAACCTAGTACAGACCTGTATTATTTCGTATAAATCTTATTCTTTAATTTATGCCCTGACCCACGTGTTCTTGATAAATTTTCACTCTTTCTTGAGTGCCCTCGAGATTGTGCTGCTCTCGAACCAGGCTTTCGATCTGCTTTCTCGAGGTGTGTTTATGCTCCAACCGGGTCCGACATCTACTTCGAGTCGTCCGGACTCGGACTCATAGCCTAGTTTAAGACTTCGAAATCAGGTTCCTTGATTTTGACCATATACACTCATTCTATTACAACTTCTAGGTATTCGAAATTGAGGAAACAACGATTTTATCTTGCCGTGAGAAGAAAGAGCGGAGATTCGCCGCTGATGGTGGTGGTGGCGGAGAAGCTTTCTAGGAGGAAGAACGGTCGACGGAAGAACTGATGAGAGAGAATTCATTAGTTTTTATGGCTTTGAGAGAGAGGGCGGGTGAAGAAAAATCTAAAAGAATGAGAGAGACAAATAATGCAAAGCGTACTTTATGGCTTAAAAGTAGGAGGTGGCCCCAAATAGATATTTGACTATAAAAATCAAAAGGTAGCTATGGAATATAATTTTTTAAAAGAGTATTTATTTAAAATAAATAAGGTATCAACTTTTGTCGGAGATAAAAATTTCTATAATTTATAGCATATTCAATTTGGTGAACGGTTGAGACTTATGTCACTACAATACATTTGGCCTTTAACTATATCTGAAACGTGTGATTCAAACCAAAGTGTAGCAAACGTGAATGAATACCACATGGAAAACTTAAAAATTTCTTTACTACAATGTTTATTAATCGATCCCTTCTGGATCATCTTACGGGAAAGTCCGTACTAAGTTCTAACATATCAACTTCTAATCATTAATTATAGACGGTAATAAAACTTATTTTTATCGTATGTTTTCGCCAAATCAATAGATACGATTTTAATTATTTAACCATGATAAATTATATGCATTCTCATCTAATTAAATTAATTAACTATTGTGAGTTAATATAATTTGGTGTAAAAACCTGTTGTGGGTAAGTATTTACCATCATGGACCTACCAAAAATAGTTAAACACATACAAAAATTGAAAACCTAAAATAAATAAGGGTTCTTTCTCTCCAAGAATCACATGCAACGATCTCATTCCATATTTTTAAGCGTGATTAGCAACGTTAGATGAAAGACGGAAATAAAATTTCATGGATACGCTAGCAAACAAGGTGAATATATATATATATATATATATACATATATATATATATATATATATATATATATATATATATATATATATATATATATATATAGCAAAAAGAACCTTTTTAATCGGTGTGGTTGAAATTCACTAAAAACATATTGATGAGTCAATATATAAAATTTGAGGAAGATTGGAGCTTTTTTGGGTTGATTTGGTATAAAAATTTGTAGTTAAAATAATCGAGTTCACAAAATCTTGTGCGACACATGTATTACGCATGTATCTCACATACATGTATTCATTAATATACATGTGATATACATTTGATACAAATATGATACATATATGATAGACAATTGATCCACATAATCTTTTTTCATGTTCATCTTCTTCTTTAAATTTATAATTCAAACTATCTCAAAACTCTACAAATCATTCCAAAATTGAAATTTAAACTTCTTAAGATGTATCTATTATATTTTAATATCCACTCAAAAGAAAGCAAAAATTTAACCTTTTTATTAAGCTATAAATAGCTAATTGAATAATAATAGAAATTTGTATGAACTGACTAATTTATGTACTAACTTACTTGTACTGACATAACCGATAATTTACACAAGTTGTAACATGAAAAAGTCATATAAAACATGTTCCTTTTGAATCAAAGGTCATACTTTTTGACAGAAGACGATGCCTTTTATTAGGCAAAGGCCACGATTTACAAAAAAGTGTCATGACTTTGTTAGTAATTGTTTTGGCTCAAAAGTTAAAAGTGTATTTTGTAAGCTAGAAAATAATTAAAAATATGAAAAAGTAATCGTAATCAAATATAATAGGCCTAAAGATATATAAATGATAACTATGTTGTATAGATCCAATACTTTAAGATGATATTATGAACTTAAAAAGTTGTTTGTCAGAACTAAGAGATAGAAAGGGAGTAAGAGAGAATGAGAGAGTTGTATTATTCAAAAATAATACCGATAATCTTTATAATGGGAAGGTCCCCTTTATATAAGAAGGGGTATTCCTTAAAATTAGGGGTGTACATAGGTCGGGTTGGTTCGAATTTTACAATTACCAAACCAAACCACATGTATCGGGTTATTAAATCTAAAGACCAAATCAAACCAATAAACTCGGGTTTTTCACTCTCGGATTTTCTCGGGTTTTTTCGGATTTTCGGGTTTTTTGGTTTTTTCGGGTTTTTTTTCCGGTAAAATCTCCCTAGAACAAAACATATAAATTGTGCTCAAAATATTTTTTTTAATCCTAGTAAGATACAACTATACAAAGTATTTTTCAAGAAAATAATACAAAATATGAGAAGTATCATGGCATTATCCTAAAATATTCAACGATAAAGACAATAAAATTATGTAATATAAATATTGCTAATTAAAAAGCTATAATAAAATAAATATAATTTAAAAGTAATAAGTCATGATAAAATAAGTAGACTAATAACGGAGTGTCAATCACATAACTAAAGCTAATAATATATATATATATATATATATATATATATATATATATATATATATATATATATATATATATATATATATATTATGCATTTTTATCTAAATTATTGTAAAATAAAATATAAATATTCAATACATTCTCGTTCATAGTATTGAATTGAATGTCTTTTGTTAACGTTAATATTGATTTGATATAAGTTTAGGCTTATTTTTTTGCATTATTTAGTTTACTAATGTTAATAGCTATAAAACTTATCGGAACATTCAAAAGTTCTAAATCCAATCTTAAATAAAATTATAAATTTTTATAAGAAATATTTATAAATTACATCACAATAAGTATATTTATATATTAAATATATCTAATATTTCTATATATGTAATGTCGGGTTGGTTTGGTTTTGGTTTGACTTTCTTTAGTCAAAACCAAACCAAACCAATTATGGTCGGGTTTTTTTTCCCCACACCAAACCAAATCAAACCAAACCATAGTAGGGTTTTTTTCTCGGTTTGATTCGGATTATCGGGTTGGTGCGGTTTGTCGGTTTCCTTTGTACACCCCTACTTAAAATAATAACAAAAATATCAAACATGATCGACGTCCTCCTAGCGAGGACGTCTGGTTCTAAATGGTGTTGTCTTCGCCCTCACGTCCGAATAATACCTTTACAGTAACAAATATATGCTTACTGGATGTATTCATCCGCGTGGGGGCGTATAGGGCCAAATTTGACCCCATTCAGTAATCAACTTGTAGGAAAATGCTTTTCCATGTACTACAACCACACTTTTGAAGCGCGACATTTTATATCTTATATAAGCAATGCTTTTTAAGCGTTTCTTATTGTACATATTGTATGTACTTTACCGTGTATAGGCCGCACATATGGACTCAGATGTATATGCATTGAGCCACATGATTAAGCAATAAGTCGAGCAGAATAATTGTTATTTTAATCATAATTAAGTAATAAATCTTATATAAAAATGCATTGACAGCTCTTCTATCATCAAAAGGCAAAGTGGACTCTCATGTCCCTCCATATCAAGGATATATTTTTTAGGTTAATAAGACCGTATAACTCCATTCTGTAGTTCTACCATTAAATAAAGGTCACATGCTGCTTTGGACTTTCAAAAAATTACTCTGTTAAAGCAGAAAACAAAACAAGAGGGAATAGAAATTCAGAATTTCTATTCCCTGGACCCTTTTTGTCTGCCACATTCAAATGAATTTGGCATTTTTGCATAGCACATGGGAAGTATGGAGGCTTAGTTAATTTACACTGGAGTATAGAAATAAAATAGAAATTATATTCTTTGGAAGAATTATGCCAAACATTTGATTTTAAAATTGTTGAACAAAATGCGTAAGCAAAAGACAAAAAAGTAAAGCATAATGATAGAGGAAAATATGGCAAGAATGATTATTTAACCACGAAAGTAGAAAATTTGTAGGCCAAAGATCACTTTTAGCGTGCGACCGAATCTATTTATATCCGATAGCTGTAAAATTATTTATATGTAAAATCTATATATATATATATATATATATTGGACTATTATTTTTTAAACGAATATATAATGTTATTTTTTCAAATTTAACTAAATAAAATTTTAATAATGTATGTATAAAGAGAATATTATCAATATATATGTCAACACCGACCATCTTTATGCTGTACAACCACTACGATTTGCTACTCCATTACTCAGACAAGGTGGGGATCACACCATCAACAAATCCAACTAAAGCCCAAAATTGTGGCCTATTTCAGTATGAACAAATAATGTTTTTCCATAATTTAACATTTTTTGTATAAAAGATTGACATTATTCTTATTATATGTTCATGTACATCCATTCTTGAATACCAAAACCAGTACTAAAAAATGTAAAATTAACCACGATTACATTTATGGTCGTCGGCCATTGTATCAGAATAGGTCGAAGAGCCCCTTTTTTACTACTAATAAGAACACAATTCTTGGCTTTTGTTTAGAAAATTAACACAAAGGAGCTCTCCAAGGAATGCCTTTCCTTTTGTGCAAATTCTTCTTTGGTTTCAAAGCTGAACTGCACCATGTTTGAATTACCTCTGAGGATTCAGTCAAAGAGATGCAAGATTCATTTTCATTTGTATAACAGCTTTCCTTGGATGACAAATGATCAAATTTCGTAATTTGATTGGAGAAAATATTCTTCCTTTCTTTGCATATATCTGCATCTATGGATACCTAAAATAGATTTTCAAAAAATTCTATCATTCACGAGCAAATAAAGTTAGACGATTCATTTCATAGATAGTCATTTAATCTGGACTATATCAGTCAATAAACTATTCTTTTTAACGAAAAGTCATTGAATTTTACTTAAACATAACGAACATCACTAAACTTTTTTTTTTAACAGAAAAGCTACTCAACTTTGCCTAAATATCACATGAAATTACTAGGAGGTAACAAAGAAAATATTTTCTATGATACTCAAAGTAAAGTTGATGGACATTTGATCATAAAAAAATTATCTAGGGACGTTTTATGATATTTGGGCAAATTTGTAACGTTTTCGTTATACAATAATGTAGAAACATTTGTCTCTATGTGCCCTATAAATCTCGGGTTCAAGCCATGTTATAATCCATTGATGCTTAAATCAGGGTAAGCTACCTACACCACATCCCCTTGTGGTGCGGCCCTTCCCCGAACCCGCATGAACACGACTACTTTTTTTTTTTAGTACAATAACTTAAAAGTTACGTGATCATCCATAATATCGTCCCTAGAATACACGAAAACCAAACATTAAAAAGGTTGGTAAGTTAAAGAAAATTACTTTGCAAGCAATGGAGCAAAATCGATTAGGCAAATCTTGGAGGTGCCTCCCACAAGCTTCACAAGATACGACACTGCCCTTTAGCTTTGAAGTTTTGCTATCCTTAGATTGAGGTCGTGGATTTAGATGTATAGCTTTTTCACCATTTATTTTGTAAGTCTGCAAATCAATAATTTTAAAATAGTTAAGAGTATAATATATACCAATGTAATTAATGAAAGATATATAGTTCCACCAAACAATGTATTTGAGTATCATGTTTCATATAGGACTAATTAATAATAGATTTTTTATTAATATCTACATAAGTTATGAGAAAATTTATATACTGTTTTATGCGGGAAAGACATGAAATAAACATACAAATATTAGTAATATATGGATTAAAATAAAGAGGCCAAAATGCCTCTTCACTATTCAGATTTATTTCTTTATTTTTCGTGAAAATATCCTTAGAAATAATATATACACTTTATCACATTACAAATCAATACATTATAATTATTGTGTTATTATTTCATGCATAACTTGCTTCAAAACGATGACCGTACCAATATACATCAAACATAAAGCATTTGTTTGGGATTTAAGTATTATACACCGGTATGTACAAATTACATTATCAATGAATTTTTATCATGTAGCATTATTAATTACCATTTTTATCAGGTTACTAAGTTAGTTTTCTTAAAATTTAAGTTTTAAGTACAGGCAATGTAAAAAATATTTAAACATCATATTGCATACAAGGTAATTACAAGTTAAAATTTACTGATATGGTGAAAATTGTTTTTACTATATATAACTTAGATCCATTACCTTTATACGACATGATATAATTAAAGATGAGTTGTTCATGACATAGGTAAAAGTAACGATATGAATCAATTGACTAATTCATTCAACAAAACTACAAATAAATTTAACAACCATATAAATAAGATAAAGCAAATAAAAACAATGAACTAACCTGAATTGCAGAACAATTAAGATGTTTCTGAATTTCTTGGAGTCTGATAACATCATGATATACATATTTGCAGATTTGAAGCCATTCATGAAAGCAATGAACTGAAGAATTCACACAGTGTTTGCAAAAGCATAGATTACAATCAATACAAAACATATTCTTCTCATTTCTTCTAACTTCTCTGTGATTATCACAAGACTCAAAGAATTTGCTATTAAGCAAATTCTTGATCCATTCTGGTGTCCTCTTCTTCACTTGAATTTTACACCCCACCTTCACCAAAATAAAAAACAATTAAATACTTCTTTAGAATTTTAACGAATTCAACTAATCCATAATTTGTGACATGAAAAATAAATAAATATTAGAAATTTCATGAAAAAATACTAAATTTTGAACCCATCAATTCAAGAGTGTACTGAGATCAATGATACGACTTTAATCGTTGAACTCATTAAATTTAAGTTTTGAATATGAGAGAACGATTCAGAATCTAAAAATTATAAATAATATTATCAAATACAAGTACGTAAGAATATGAATTAATTGATACACTAACCATTGTTGAGATGTAAAAATGGATGAGTAATTGAATCAAACAAGAGACGGAGGAGATTAGAGTAGTGAGAAAGAGAACATAAAATATAGTAAATGGAAAAATATAGGTTTCTTTATACTATAAAAAGCTATAATTACTTTTACTTATTGATAATTATGGGAAGGTGACCTAAGACAAGCGGGAAAAGTGATGCATTATAGGCCGTCAGATCATTTAAGTGGGGCCCATGTGAGGCGAGGCCTTCACTGTTGGATTTTCCCGCCAATTTCGGCCAGTTTGCTTTCGGTTGATATGGTATGGAGGCGGCTGCGTTGTCTTTTGGAATTTATGGGCTTTTTTACTTTTTTTGGTTTGGCTAATTATATGAGATTTTGTTTTTAATAAAGTTTAAAGAAAATTAAATTTTAGGGATGAAATATTTAGCAGATTTTTGAATGAACTTATAAACAAAATTAATGTTTCTCATTTCATTCTTTGTAAGAAATCCATATAATCATACGAATTTTTAAAGCTTTATTTTATACGTTTCAAATTACTTTTTGTTCTTAAACTCTGCATAATAGTAATATATCAACACGTTCGACGTGTACAAAACACATTTGTAGATCAAGATTAGCAAAACGTAAAATAAACCTTCCTCTAATTTTATAAACAGCTTTTAGGCGTAATAATCATTTAAGCCAAAAAATATTTATCACCAATTTGTCAAAGATATTTGATGTTTATTAATAGCTTAATTGCTTTCATTCAAATACATTATGCATTTGTAAAATTAATTTTATGCTTTCAATATTTAAAAGCATTTTCGACACTTTATATTTATCAGTTTAATCTATTAAACCAAACAGTTTTGTTGTTTAAGAAGCAAAGGCATAAGAAAACTTTAAGACAAAGGACAATTAATTTTGATTGAAAAACAATTTTTTTAAAGATTTGATTATCAGCCTTTTCATTATTTAACTTTAATTAGTATGCAGTTTACAAATTGTGTTATACGACTTTACAGCTTTTTCTTGATAAACAGAAAAGAAAAGGGTTTGCATAATTAGCTGGTGAGTTTTGGATTGTCCTATTGCCCATGAGATGAAGTGACACTTAACTATTAACCGGATTTAATAATAATTATTAGTCAAACTGATTAGCATTTCAATTCAACTAATTACTGTTACGTTTGAATAGAAATTACACGCTTCAAATGCATAGGGGGGCCAAGGTTTGAAAGTGGTAAGGGCACAATAATTTTGAGCAAATACTAGAGTCTAAATCGAACTAAGCAGAGTGTTAAAATTCAAGTTAGTGCCCGTCAAATCGATCAATATAATTGTCTAAATTTTGAATCCTAGGATACCAATAAAATATATGTCTGTTATTTAAAATATACTAGCTTTTTGGTACGTACTTCGCGTGTGTATTTTGATCAGCAAATACAAAAATTTTAAAAACATAAAATTTATAAAAGAATACATTTGAGCTAGAAAAAATAAGAAAGCGATTTAAGTCATGAAAATAATGATATTTGATGTTATTAACTACTCAACAAAAAATAAATCATGCCTCATAAAAGTGCTTACAATATTATTTAAATATTAATTATACGTTCGCACAAGAGACACAAGTACCAATGGAATTATATACTGTCATATTTTCCTTCATAACAAATGACTAGATTTTTTGAGTACAAGATTTACATAATAAACTCTTAATAAATTTAATTTTTTTATATTTTTTACATAGTTTAAATAAATATATATAATAATATAGTTTTAAACTCCTAAACATAGATTTGTACAAAGTAAATTCTTAATGTTTTCATAGTTCTATATCGCATAATTTTCTACATAGTTGAAGTAAGAAAATTTTATTTACTTTGAAACTTCTAAATATTAGAAAATTAACTAAATGATAATTTAATAAAGTATTTCTTGTGGTAATTTACCCATACTTAAAGGGATTGCAGATTTATTTATTTATTTATAACGATCAAGTTTGGATGCGATAAAAGCCACAAGTTTTAAGTTCTATTTTTTCATTCTATATAAACATCTATATACATATAAAGGCAGGGAATTGCTAAGCTGATGCGGCATGTCTCATATGCAAGCGGATTTATATTTCTTTATTTTTGTCAATTTTTTGGTTTTTCTTTCCATCAATTCAATAAAATTTCATTATTTTTCCAACAGTTACAACCTTTTTATCTTCCCAACCGTTACAACCTTCATTGCAGCCTTTTTATTTTCCCAACTGTTACAACCTTCAACTCCTCCCTCCATGATAAGTAAGGAATGAATCAAAATCTTCGTTCCACTTCCAGCCTTCTTCTCGGGGCTTAAAATCGGTGATAGTCGTTTTTCAACACAGTGGAGTAATATATTTTACTTTCATTAATTAATTAAAGTTGTAATAGTTTTTAGTGCCGCCTTTAGCATTTCCATTAATATTTCGTGCAAGAAATATTACCTAAATTTTTTAAGTATTCACTAAAATATTAGAAATATAGAACTTGAGATAGTCTCTTAAAACGCCAAAAATTATAACAATTTTTCTTTCCAACTTGGAGGGAGAGAGGACTCTTTATCATTATAGAAGCACAAAAAATTATGAAATGATTCCATTTGCATTGATTTTTAATATGTATTCTTTCCTTATAAATTCGTGTATTTAAAAAGTCATATATACTTAGAAGAAGTTTTTATAACCGCGCGGACGCGCGGGGTACTTCACTAGTTGTTAATGTAAAATTAAAACTATAGTACGCAATGTATCTCTTGTTAATGAAAGGAGAGGGGAGAAAAAACGTTGTAGAAGTATTTTTAATTTTTTCTTTCTTTTAAATTTATATAAGGTAAAAGTATAATTGAACTTGAATTCCTAAATATAAGGATTTCATACCTAGTTCAAATAAGGAAGAACTAAATACATAAAATATAATTAAGTTTTAACTCCTAAATATAAGGAAAATAATTTGAATGACTACTTTGTTCAATATAAAATTAACTATTAAAGGGTAAAAAAACGAATGATATTTCGTTAATGGTTTTCGTGCTTTTAATATAGTAATAAGTATAAGAGCTCGTTTGGCTTAGTTGATTTAGAGTAGCTGATAAGCATTAGGTGCTGAAAAACACTTTTAAGTGCTGAAGCTGATTTAAAAAATAAGCAGTTACGTGTTTGGATAAAAGTGCTGAAATTAATAATAAGCAGTTGAAGAACTGGATAAATGAAGAATTTTGTTTTAAAAAGAAGTATTTTAGGGATACAATAGTAAATATTTTGGTCAAATTTAAAGTGTTTATAAACTGAAATTTGATAAGTTGGGGGAGACCAACTTATGACTTTTGACTTATTTTTGGCTTATAAGCACTTTTAATTTTACAAAACAGGTAAATAAACCCAAAAGTGTTTATAAGCCAATTTGACCAGCTTATAAGCTTCGCCAAACACCCCCTAAGTATAGATAGATATACATATTACATATAATTTCTCGGAAGTTACAGAGCTGATAACTACCGAAAGGATAGGTCCCCCTCCGTTAAAATGTATTGATCGTCGTTTACTCAACTTACATTAATAGATTTGGAAAAGAAAATATTTAAAAATTATTGGCGGATATTAGGTAATAATATGATCAGAATAAGTTTATGACTTTTTTTTTTCCAAATCCAAATGAGAATGTTTGTAGCATGCTCAATTCTCACCGTGCAAATAGCGAAATTCATTTTGGTAGTGAATTTGAAAAATAAATTAGAAATCCAGCGAAGCAGATCTTGTTAAATGATGATTTTACCCAAGTAAAAGGAAAATGATCCTTAGCAATTTCCATGATTAGCATTTGGCATGATTTTCTTGATTGATTTTGATGGGAAGTTGGCCCATTTATCTTTCTATATATGTTTCTTTTTTCCTTTTTACTTTTTTTGTAATTTTGTTGTTTATTAAGGACTAAGGTGGGGAATCTTGGTTGCAGAAAGGGCCGAAATTTTCATCAACTGTTTTTCGAGTAATTATCATTTTATGCCTTTAATGATTTCAAAAAAATCGTTCATATGATACAAACTTATCTACTAAATTAAAATATGTTATTTGTTATAAATAGAATTGTATTTATGATGAATATCTATATTTAGAGAGATTTCAGCGTTTATTACTTGGTGGCTAAATTATCATCTTCCTAAATATAGATGGTTATATTCCATTGTAATTCATCACATATCAATAAGAATTTCATCTCTCTCTACTTTTCATATTCTTCTTCTTTTATTATTTCATAACACGTTATCAGCACGAGACCTAACCAATTTAGTAGAAGCTTTGGGATTGAGCATAATAATTGTCAATTATTCCACGAACTTCCTTCATGATTAAATTCTAGATTTAATGTAAGTATTTTACTTTTCTCTTTCAAATTCTTGACATTCTATAATTTGATTTTAACTACAAGCAAAGACGATAAATTTTGTTTGCAACTCTAATGGAGTTTGAAAGAAATTATAACCACCCAAAGTGGTAAAATTTCTATGTCTTGCCATGATTAAATTCATGTATGATTGTGGGCAAAGAATTGAAAATCTATCCCATTGAATTTGCTCCATTCTCATTCCCTTTAGAAAATGTGATAGCAGTATGTGATAAGTCTGAAAGAAGACAAAATTATTACTATGAATCTATCAATAGATGTGGACGTGGCAATACACGAAATTATAATCGTCATCATCGTGATACAAAGAATAATAAGGATTCTTAGAATAATCCTTCACTATGTGAAAGTAATATTTGTTATCGATTTGACATGAGATTTTATAAAGCACATATAGATAATTATGGTCCATTCATGATGTGAATGTGACAACATATGATTTATGAATAAATATCATTCTTCAAAGAATATGAACGTGCTAGTGGTAGCGGATATACCACACTCACCTCTAGAAGAAGGTTTGAGATGATATAAGAAAATAATATCATTATTATGGCATGAATGATCATTGTTCATGTACCTATTATACGCCAAAATATTTTGACATTATGATTATTAAAAGTCAACGGTAATGCAAGAAACAGATCTTGCATATAATTTTGACCGTAACCATAATGGTATAACTTTCTCTTTAAAAGAGATATTCACCATATGGGTGTTGATGAATATGTTGTACTACAAAATTAATTGAGAACTCTGCAAGAGTCAATTATACTATTTTGGAGAAACACAATTGATTCCAATAAGGTATTGTGTTGTAGTAAGTCTCAAAGAAACTTATTTAGTTTCCAAAGTATATGCGAAAGCGGTTGATTTTATTGAGACTATAAATAAAGGAAAGTTTTAACATCCTCCATTAATACAACGTGTAGCTGGGTAATATGTATGTAAAAAGCTACCCGTTTTATTCTCCAATTTGTACTACATAAATAAACGAATACTACAATAAAGTGGATGTTTCTTGGTATAAAAACTCATATCATAATAAACTTGAAGTTTATTGATAATTGCACATGTTATGGTGTAAATATGAATTTTATTAATATTGATAATTTATTCAGTTGACATAATTGGTTTAGCCATATTAATTTATGTATGATGTGTAATAATAAAATAGAATTCACATGGGTAAATATTAAAGAACTAGAAAGTTCTTTACGAATTTCTCTTATATTGCTTGTTCACATGTTCTCTTATGTATGACACCATAACGCACAAAGATGAGTTCTCAAAGTTGAGGAAACAAGTTAGTTTTTCTAATATGGGGCGGGGGGGGGGGGGAGACAAGATACAACAATTGAGAAAAAGTTACATGGAATGAATTATCATTTATACATCTAGATCCTAGAATAAAATAATATGAACTTGAACTTCATAAAAGGATAATTCATGTGCAATATATTGCAAAGCATGCCATACGCATTTGCTGACCTAAAGAAAGTAACTATATTCTCGTTGCAAATGTTCATATTAATTCCTAGAAGGGCAGAGTCTATGGTAGGCTTAAAGCGTATAGACAGATCGGTTTCAAATAAACTTCTTGATAAAGAAGATGAGCAAATGATCATAATAAAGGAGTAAAGTGATCTAGAATATCAGATGACGTAACACTTCATAATATCTCATGAGATTCAGGTACCTCAATATATGAATGAAGAAATCTCTATGTTATGTCATTATGAAAATATATTGAAACTGATATAAAATCTTTGTTGACGTCAACCTTCACGAAGCTAGTGCACATGATTGGGATGTGAAGGCCCAATGATGTGAATTGATGCTCTCATCGGGGGAGTTAATGCGCGTTGCACTCTTTTTCCCTTACAAGGTTTTGTCCCACTGGGTTTTCCTTGCAAGGTTTTTAACGAGGCAACCAAAAGGCGTATTATTGAATATGTCTACTCTTTTTCCTTTTCTAAATTTTTTTTTCATTGGGTTTTCTTTTAGTTAATGTTTTAACTAGGCACATTACCTGTTGAATAGACATTCAAGGGGGAGTGTTATGAATAGAATTGTATTTGGTGAATGTCTATATTTAGAGATATTCTAGAGTTTATTACTTGGTGGCTGAATCATCATTTCTCTATAAATAGAGGGTTTTATTCCATTGTAATTCATCGCATATCAATAAGAATTTCCTCTATCTCTACTTTTCATACTCTTCTTCTTTTATTATTTCATAACACTATTGTTTTTGTCTATAATTTTACTTTAATTTTTATTAAAATTAAAGAGGTTTAAATGAGCGGTTGGATATCGGTTCATGACTTCTATAGATATTTTCAATCACAGTAGGGTGAGATTTAATCAAGAAAATACATGTGACAGATACTTATGTACTTAAAGGGTGTGTTTGGTACGAAGGAAAATGTTTTCCTAGAAAAATTTTTCATGGAAAATGAGTGGTTTTATCACTTATTTTCTCTTGTTTGGCTGGTAAGTGGAAAACATTTTCTGGAAAATATTTTCTATTGTTTGGTTAGAGAGTAGAAAATAATGTTTTTAGAAAAATATTTTTTATGCAACTCTCCTCACCCCTCCCCTCCCACCTCCCCCCACCCCTTCCCCACTCATTCCCCAAGTCTCTAAAATTGACACAATCTAAAGGAACTAGTGGTGATGCTTTACTTTTTAACGCAAAAACCGTATATTTTCGAACCCGTAAACTTTATAATTTTGAGACCCGTAAACTTCCAAACACATAAACCTCCAAAATCATAATTTTGAAACTTGTAAAATTTTGAGTCTTTAAATCGATAAATAATAAAATTAAAAACTTAAAAAAATATTTTAATTTTGGGGGGGCAGAGGGTAGGAGCGGGGCTGGGGGAGGGGCAGTAAAACGAAAATAAAATAGAAATTTGAAATTTTAAAAAAAATTGAGGTAAAAAAATACTTTTTTTGGGGGGGGGGATGGAGTGGGGGGCTGGGTGGTGCAAACAAATAAAAAGAAGAAATAATTGCAAAAAAAAAATTGAGGTAAAAAAATGATTTTTGGGGTAGGGGGCAGGGGGTAGGGTGGGGGCTAGGTGGTGTAGAAAAACAAAAAAACAAAAATTTGAAATTGCAAAAAAAAAAATTTAAGGTAAAAAAAATACATTTTTTTTTCGGGGAAAGGGTGTAGGGGGTAAGGGTGGAGGCTGCGTGGTGCAGAAAAATGAAAAAACAGAAATTTTAAATTGCAAAAAAAAACATTTAAGGTAAAATTATATTTTTTCTTTCGGTGGGTGGTGGTGGAGGGGTACTAAGGTGGATGGAAAAACTGAAATTTAAAAAAAAAAAAACTTTTTTTGGAGAGG
This sequence comes from Nicotiana noctiflora, assembly GCA_032618575.1. Classification (NCBI taxonomy): domain Eukaryota; kingdom Viridiplantae; phylum Streptophyta; class Magnoliopsida; order Solanales; family Solanaceae; genus Nicotiana; species Nicotiana noctiflora. Next base: position 279,180 of record JASVEL010013685.1, on the reverse strand, counting down.
GGTGTGGTGGATTGGTGAGGGTGATAAAGGTTGAGAAGGAGCTTTCGAAAATGTTTTCCCTTCTTTTGATAAAGAAAACATTTTCCTCCAATTGGAGGAAAATGAATTGATAAGGAAAATATTTTCCAAAATATTTAAGCCAACCAAACATGGGAAAATTGGAAAACATTTTCCAAAAAATACTTCGGTGTATTGAAAATAAGCTTAGATTCATAGATTTCCGAATATGACACAATTTCAAAGGGAAAAATTCAAAAATAGCAAGAGTTAAAAATGTCCTTCAAAATAGTCTAATTTTAAAAGTAATCAAAATTTAACCACTATTAATATAAAGATAAAAATCAAAGCGAAAATACTGTTTAAAACCCGAAAATTACGCCAGTATATTGTGTTGGAGTTCCAGCATAAGTATACTTGAACTCCTACATATTATACTAGAGTTCCATGATAAGTATGTTGGAACCCCAGCATAATATGATGGAGTTATAACATAAGTACACTACATTGATGCTCTAATCTCTAGTATATTATACTAGAACCATCAAAGTATACTGATCCAACATAATATGCTGGAGTTCATACACAAGTGCACCAAACTCTAGTATATTATGCTGGACCGGCCTGTGTTGTAGCAAAATAGTGGCAATTTTTTATTGACTTGGTAAACGCTGGCTATTTTTGAATGACTAGTCTGCAAACTAGCTATACCGTGCTATTTCACAATTTCAAATTGTTGTTGAACCCATGAATAGTGATCACGTCAAACTATGCCTTACAAAAGAACAAGCAGTCGCTGCAAATATATTCTGGTTAACAAATCCAGAGTCGAATCCCACAAGGAATTAACCTATCAATCACAGCTATTGAACATACACAAATTCATGTATTCAATATTCAAAGATATTTAAGTAATAGGTTGGATGTTTACGAACTAAATATTACGTAGTGAAAATACAGTAATTAAGAACTAATTATAAACGGTTTGTAAGCAAGAATGAGAATGATTTAAAGTTCTGATTTCTCCTCTTGTCGGAATCCTTTCAAAAACCTCGATACCCTCTTTTTGGGCGAGTTGGGCTTCTTATAGGTCAAGGAGAGTCGCCTCTAAACATACGAATTTACCCTTGAAATAAAAAGAAATGTACGTAGTCACGGATGGGCCGCGCCTATTGACTCTCTTTCTGCCTGACGAGCACAACTTGAGCACGGCCGCGGATGGCCCGCGCACCTGGAGTTTAGTTCTGCCATTCATTTTTCCTTCTTCTTTTGCGTGCGCTCACCTCCAATTGGCCTTCATTGCTTCATATTAACTCTAAAATACTCCTTAATGTTCTCATAGCCCAGGATTGTTCCTACAAAGCATAAAGTTCTTGATTAGAGCAATTTGTTATTATTTAACATTTAACTATCAATAAAGTGCAGCTAATTTAGAGTGTCAATTGTCGCTAAATTACATAATTCTCGCCCACTTTCAACACCTCACACTTAAACCATTGCTAATCCCGAGCAATCAACCACACTCTACAGAGGCTTAACTTCCCTAGGCGACTTCCCTAACTCTTCACACCAAGAACATTTCACAAAGATTGAGCCCAGTAGTTTAACATCTTCGCCTGAAGAGGTGACTCTCACATGCCATGAAATATTTCTAACTTACTCTAACGCAGAGGTTAAGACTCACCTTTCCTTTACGAATCAAGTGCTCTCACATAACAAACGAGAGTAGTAGCACATACAATAAAATTTAAGAACAATTAGTAACTTAAGATAGAAAGAATTCACTCACTCTTAGAAAGAACATTCATATGCCACAAAAATGCACCATAGGTTTGCCTGTAATGTACTACTCCACTAATCCAGCTCATTCAACCTAGGATCAAGTAAGACTTCATTTGGTTGTAATGTAGGCTGCGTGATGGGTAGGATACATTTAGTTATGAGAGTGACTATACCTCCCTAAGAACTTTAATACATACATGTTAACATTTAAGACCCAACTTATGTCAAACCAAACTCCACTTTTTCATCATTGTGTATTGTCCCATACTTCTTTAAGCACACTTACAGCAAGAACCACCACTTGTCTATATTTTTTTCTCAATAATGCAACTATTCTTTCCTTTCTTTCTTTTTTCAAGTATCCCTTACTTTTTGAAACTAGTGCACCTTTCTCCATATCTCATTAGTTCTAATCAAAAGCCAAATCACCTACCCCACACTTTAACTTTTACGAGGTTCATGATAATTCAAGTGCAAGAGGTTATAAGATTCAAATAGATGATGAATTCGAACCAATGGGTAAGAGTTGTAATGTGGTTTCCAAAGAAACTAGATTACAGTATGAAGGGTTTAACTACGATACATAACAATTAGGCGGGTAAATTATTTATATTTGGCTCAATAAAGAATTGCCTATCTTATTTCCAAGACTGAACAAAACTACTATTTCTCTTTATAACACACGGGGCAAGTTCTAGGCATCAAATGCAGTGCACAGAATATAACATTCCTCACGCACATGTCACATGACTCACTCCAGATAGGATCATTGAAACACTTTAGTCAGGGTACTTAAGCCAAATTAAGAACATGCAATATAAGGCACTCTAACAAGAATCAACAATTGAGCCTAAGCGTCATACTAAAGTACTTACTGTATTCAAGGCATAATGACATCAAGGAATCCCCCTTCCATATCATCCCATAGCCCACAAGTACCTAACTAAAAATTAAAAACTAACAAACTCGGTTCAAACAAAAACTTTGAAAAAGAATCGCGACCCCAAAAAACCAAAGAGTAATTGATATACTACCTACAAAATATTTTTTTATTTTGTTATATAGACTTAGACCCTCAAGAAACACGTTGAGTGATATTCGTCGCCGCGAAAATTCGAAAATTTGAATTTTTCACACATTCACACATTCAAACAACTAACTGAAGACCAAAATCAAGCTACATTCATATATATATATATATATATATATATATATATAACATACAAACAAAGTATTTCCCACCCCACACTTAAAAAGATGTCATGTAATCATGTGATAAAAAAGAAAGTAATGCGAGGTAAAAGAACTTCCCTGGAAGATTAGTCTTGACCGGAGACAGTGTGGAGGTTTTGGTGACATGCCATTCCCAGCGCACGTAGTCAGCCCATGATTTTCTTCTTTGATTTTACAGTTTGAGTGGCCAATGCATCAACTCTAGTCCCCAAGTCTATGATGATAGTGCGTAGCCCTGCCATTTCCTACTCTAAGGTTGTCAGCCGCATATTCCGTTCAACCCCAGCTGTTCCTTCAGCCTCTGCAACTTGCTCATGGGTGGGTGACCCAACCCTCACTTGATCCTTCCCTTTATCTCCCTCCTCAGGTGTATTATAATCATCACTATTAACACACCCAGGTGCCATAGGGTCCTTCCCAATAGTTATTTTATCTGACCTAACGTTTCTTCTTTCTTCACTTTTCCATCCACGCTCAAGTTCTATACTTGTGCCCGGCATAATCTAGTGACTAGGGAAGGGAAGAAGAACTAAAACCACCGCACTGGACAACGAACGAACATCTTTTCGTGAATAATCTTAGCCATGCCAAAATCATGGCCATGCATGAAGCACCAGATCAATGCAGTTCTGGGACCATTCACTTCAGTGGTGTTGGAAGAAGGCAGCAAACGGCTATTGATGACATACATCCAACACTTCCCTTTAAAGGTGAGTGCCGCCAAATGAAACTTCTTCCTAGGTATAATCCACACAATTTCCTTGTTGGGCACATATATTATTTCAAAGAACAAATCCCACGTGGTGAATCGTCTGCCATGGGCTTCATAGTAGTCCTCCCCCGAGGTTCCTGCCCGAACATGGGCAGCTGGTAAGCTCTCTGAATGGCCTCAACAAATGCGTCCATATTTTTCTTTAGCATCATGAAAACAATGTTCACATTGTTTGCACTGTACATGTTGGGACAGTCAAATGAGCTTCAGCTAGTTCTTTAAAGAAAATATCCAGCCCGCGCTCGACCAATTCGTTGTACGTGTTGGGACAGTCATATTAGAGAGATCCTATGTCAATAGCTCTCTTCGGTATGGGCTTCTTTGATGCATTATGACCAAATCGGTCCTGAGCCGTGCTGGATATGAACGTGGTACGATCACACTAATGAGGAGGAGTTGAAGCTCGTGGCCTAGAGGATCCAACTTGGCCACTGGAGGAAGCACTGGTGGTACGACATTTCTTAGAGGGCATCATATTACATGAAATAAAGATCATCAGCAGCAAAAAAAAGAGATGTGAACCAATGGCGGTTACTCTGACTTCATCCGCATAATTGGTCACACATAACATTTACGACTCACTATGTCATTTAAACAAACACTTGATGTGCACAATCTGCCGAAAGGTTCCCGAACACCCAACTATACTTCATATCTACACACTCTTAGCAATGTCCATTCCTACCCAACAAAATCCACTATCATCGCATTCCTACAATCATACTAGCAACACAAAACAACGACAATGGCCATAATGACTTCTATTACCATACAATTGAAAAGATAAGAATACAATGAAAAAAATGGCAAACCTTAAAGGGAAATAGAAGTCATGTTACATACCTGAAGATCTTGTGAGTATGGTGTGTGAGAGGAAGAGAAATTAAAGGAGAGAAGAGAATGGGGGGAGGGGCAGGTGTTTCGCCTTTAGTTCTAGGGTTATTTTTTTGTTATTTTGTTTTTTTTATTTGTAAGAGAAGGGCAGAGGAATACTAGAAATGGGACTTTGGGTTAAGGGGGGAGGGGATCATTAATAATTAGCATATAAGAAAAGAAGAAAAAAAAATAAAAAAAAATAAACTAACTATGCCTAGTGCGCGGTCGGTCCATGATCGAAGCGCGGTCGTGCACGTGAGGCAGAACAAGTGGACATTTTTTTGCGGTCAAACTGCGTTGGTCCGCGGTCGCAGACTTGGCCTTCAAACTTTTTTTCTTACGCTCCACTTTACCTATCGCTGGGTTGATCCCTTCACCCTGACTCCTTTAGCTCCTGGTGTACTTATAACTCGCTTAACACACCTACAAAATTGTTAGTACCTAAAAACAAAAAAGAATTTGACTACACTAAAGTTCATTACGAATTGGTTGCCTCCCAACAAGCGCCTTAGTTAACGTTGTGGCACGACAAATACAATAGATCAATGGGTTGCCTCCCATAAAGTGCCTGATTTAATATTGCGACACAACATAGATAAGCGTATTTATAATACCCTCAACATTGGAGGCTCGATCAAATGGTTCACTGACACTAACTTTGTTTTATCCATGCCCACATAATTTTAATCTATGCCCATTGACTCTGAATGTGTGAGAGTCATTACTCGCAACAATCTCTACTGCACCCGTGGAGTGAATTTCAACCATACGAAAAGGCCTTGATCATTGTGATTTCAACTTTCCCGAGAATAACCTCGGTCTCTCAATCTCGAGTTGTATAGCAATACCATATCTGTGGGTTTAAAATTCCACTCAGTTATATTTCTATCATGTACCATATTTATTCTCTCCTTATATAATCTTGGTCTCTCAAAAGCATGATATCTGAATTTATCAAGCTCGTGCAAACCCGTTACTCTACTTGTCCTTGCAGCTTTAATACCAAGATTTAACTGTCTTAATGCCCACCAAGCTCTATGCTCCAACTCTACCAGTAAATGAAACTCCTTACCAAACACCAACTTGTATGGAAACATGCCAATTGGAGTTTTAAAAGCGGTTCGATTAGCTCAAAGTACATCATCTAACTTCCTCGCCCAATCTGTTCTAGTATCATTCATAGTCTTAGTCAGCACACTCTTTATTTCTCTGTTCGAGACTTCTACTTGCCTTCTTGTTTGTGGATGATATGGGGTGGCCACCATGTGACGTACATCATACTTCTCCAACAACTTTGCGAAGGCTCAATTACAAACGTGAGTGCCTCTGTCACTGATTATTGTCCTTGGGGTGCCAAATTGGGTGAATATGTTTTTTCTCAAAAAACCAATTGCCCCATTTGCATTATTTATAGGGAGTGCTGCAGCTTCTACCCATTTGGACACATCATCCACAAAGATGAGTATGTACTTGTTGCCATATGAGCTGATGAAAGGCCCTATGAAATTTATCCCTCATACATCAAACCTTATACCTCCTAAATTGGGTTCATGGGCATCTCATGTCTGCGGGAAATATTCCCGGTTCATTGGCATTCATCATATCCTTTTATCCATAAATGTGAATCTTTGGACAATGTTGTCTAGTAGAAGCCCGACTCCAAGACTTTCATAGTTGTCCTCACTCCCCCGAAGTGCCCACGATATGGTGACGCGTGCCAATCCTGCAAAATAGAAGACTAGTCTATCTCAAGGGATACATCTCCGTATCATGTTATCAATACATATACTGAACAGATAAGGATCATCCCAATAATACATGTGACAATCAAGAAAGAACTTTTTCTTTTTAAGAGAGGAAAGAACATAAGGAACAATACTGCTCGCCAGGTAATTTGCAATGTATGCATATAATGGTGCTTCCTCGATACTCGTGGCTAGTAGTTGTTTATCTGGAAAAGTTTACAGAATCTCTTCTACCTCAACCTTTTTTTAGCCCCTTCTAGCCTACACAAATGATCAGCTACTTGGTTTTTCGTTCCCTTTCGGTCGCAGATCTCCAAATCAAATTCTTGTAGCAATAGCACCCATCGAATCATGCATTGTTTTGACCCCGCCTTCTCGATTAAGTACCTGAGCGCATCATGGCCAATATAAACAATCACCTTCGAGCCTATCATGTATGACCTGAACTTGTAAAATACGAACACCAATGGCAATATGTCATTCTCGATCATAGTGTAATTTAGCTAGGCTGCACTCAACGTTCTACTTTCATAGTATATTAGATGAATGATTTTATCTTTTCCCTGCCCAAGAACTGCTCCCACGTCATAATCACTCATATCACACACCATCTCAAATGGTTGCTCCCAGTCGGGCATAACTATGATAGGTGATATTACCAGCCTCTTCTTTAATTCCTCAAAAGCTACCCTGCAGTCATCAGAAAATACAAAAGGGTGATCCTTTTCAAGAAATTTACACAAGGGGTTAGCAATTTTGGACAAATATTTTATAAATATCCTATAGAAACTGGATTGCCCAAGGAAACTTCTGATTGTTTTGACGGAAGTGGGTGGTGGAAGATTTTCTATCACATCAACATTTGCATGATCCACCTCAATACCTTTACTTGACGCTAGGTTCCCTAATTCTATACCTTCATATACCATGAAATGGCATATTTCCCATTTGAGTACCAGATTAGTCTCGATATACCTTTCTAAAACTCTTCTTAAGTGCACAAGGCAATCGTCAAATGAGTTCCCCACAACTAAGAAGTCATCCATGAAAGCCTCTATTATCTCATCTACCATATTTGTGAATATGGCCATCATGCACCTTTGGAATGTGGCGGGCGTGTCACATAGGCCAAATGCTATTCTTCAAAAGGTATAAATAACATAAGGGCAGGTCAACGACGTTTTCTTTCTATCCTCTTGGGCAATAGAAATCTAATTATACCCCAAGTACCGATCCAGAAAGCAAAAGTGAGACCTCCTTGCCAATTTGTCTACCATTTGATCAATTAATGGAAGTGGGAAATGGTCCTTCCTGGTAGCCAAGTTCAACTTCCTATAATCCATACAGATACGCCAACCTGTGACTGTTTGTGTAGAGATCAATACGTTCTTCTCATTTTTCACTATCGTCATACCTCATTGTTTGGTACACGCTGAACTGGCTAACCCAGTTGTTGTCTGATATGTGGAATATACTTCCCACATCTAACTACTTAATCACTTCTTCCTTCACCACTTCTTTCATGTTGTGTTTCAACCTTCTTTGATGTTCTCTGGAAGGTTTGTGTCCATCTTCTAATAAGATCGTATGCATACAGAAGGCCGAGATAATCCCCTTGATGTTTGCATTGGTCTACCCAATTGTAGTCCTACACTCAGTTAATGCCTACAAAAGATGTTTTGCTTGCATATCTAATAAACTAGGTGAGATAATATAAGGTAAAGTTGAGTTAGGTCCTAAAAATCCATACCTAAGATGAGATGGCAGTGGCTTCAGTTCCAATGCTCTTCTATCGATGGCTTAGCTGGAGGAGTTTTTCTTTCCTCTAAATGCAAAAGACTCATATTCGAGCTCCCTTCTCCAAAAACCTTGGCCTTCAAGAGCAAGTAACCACTTGTCATGACCAGGATTTCCCACCATCGGGATCGTGATGGCGCCTACTCGTGGTAGCTAGGCAAGCCAATTTACTCACCACCTTTACATTTACACAAACATCCTGTTCTCAATTTAATAACAAGAATATTAACCATAACTTTAATTGCGGAAGTCTTTTCATAAAAACTAAATAATAGTAAGAAATACTCGACAATAAATCCTCTACCCAAGATGTGGAGTCACAGACTCATGAACTACTAAGAATAACTACACATAATGGTCTGAAAGAAATAAATAATAACCATCCATATTGAAACAATGAGACTACAACAATAATGAATATAATAAGAAGAGACGCTGGCCTGCGGATGCGTGCAAGCTACCTCAGTCTTGAAAGTATAATAATCCTGCTAGTGAACTACCGTTACTGTTGCTGATGCTCAAAACCTGGACCTGTGCAAAAATGCACAGAAGTGTAGTATCAGCACAATCCGACTCCATATGTTGGTAAGTGCCTGGCCTATCCCGGCGAAGTAGTGACAAGGCTAGGACCAGACACTCACATAAACCTATGCAATTCCATATACATATATACCAACTTAAGCAGTAAAATAAGGTGAGGGACATGCTGGGGGATACACCACAGTCAAGTATAGAAATTACCCGCAAGAAGTATATCTGAACAATAAAACCCTGAATTTTTACACATACGAACACAAAGCACCAAGCTGTAATATATAAGTGGTCGGTGTACCACACGATCCCAATTAATAATATGTAAGTTGTCGGCGTGCCACACGATCCCAATTTATAATATATAAGTGGTCGGCGTGCCACACGATCCCAATTTATGATATATAAGTGGTCAGAGTGCACACGATCCCAATTTATGATGTATAAGTGATCGGCATGCCACACGATCCTAATTTATAATATATAAGTGGACGGTGTGCTACACGATCCCAGTTCATAATATATAAGTGGTCGGCGTGCCACACGATCCCAGTTCATAATGTATATATATAGGTGGACGGCGTGCCACATGATCCCTTTTTATTTCAACACAATAAACAACCAATCCCAGCAAGGGAATACTCCAAATATTACTATGTCCCGGCAAGGGAGCAATAACAATAACAACAATACGGTCCCGGCAAGAGAACAATAATACAATGTTCAACAAGGTCCCGGCAAGGGATTAATCATAATTTCATTCAATACTTTCATCTTCTACTCAACAGTAATTATCATTCGAGCCAACGCTCCAAAACGTTTAATTTTCATAGCTCATTCTCAGACTCTTCACATTTATAGCAATTTGTATATTAGCTTAGAAGAGTTCCAGGTTATCTCACAACGTGTACAAACAGAGACCCACGATCATGCTAGACTCCGGTGTATAGATGCTCGTTACCACGCCTATACACCGCACTCGATCATTTACCAATTAGCAAGTTATAATACTCTAATCCTATTCCCTCAAGCTAGGATAGATCAAACACTTACCTCAAAGTCTTGAAGTCCAAACCTTCAACTAGTATAGAAATTACCCGCAAGAAGTATATCTGAACAATAAAACCCTGAATTTTTACACATACGAACACAAAGCACCAAGCTGTAATATATAAGTGGTCAGTGTGCCACACGATCCCAATTTATAATATGTGTGCCACACGATCCCAATTTATGATATATAAGTGGTCAGAGTGCACACGATCCCAATTTATGATGTATAAGTGGTCGGCGTGCCACACGATCCTAATTTATAATATACCAACTTAAGCAGTAAAATAAGGTGAGGGATATGCTGGGGGATATACCACAGTCAAGTATAGAAATTACCCGCAAGAAGTATATCAGAACAATAAGACCCTAAATTTTTACACATATGAACACAAAGCACCAAGCTGTAATATATAAGTGGTCGGTGTGCCACATGATCCCAATTTATAATATATAAGTGGTCGGCGTGTCACACGATCCCAATTTATGATATATAAGTGGTCAGAGTGCACACGATCCCAATTTATGATGTATAAGTGGTCGGCGTGCCACAAGATCCTAATTTATAATATATAAGTGGACGGCGTGCCACACGATCTCAGTTCATAATATATAAGTGGTCGGCGTGCCACACGATCCCAGTTCATAATATATATATATAGGTGGACGGCGTGCCACACGATCCCTTTTTATTTCAATACAGTAAACAACCAATCACAACAAGGGAATATTCCAAATATTACTAAGTCCCGGTAAGGGAGCAATAACAATAACAACAATACGGTCCCGGCAAGGGAACAATAATACAACGTTCAACAAGGTCCCGGCAAGGGATTGATCATAATTTCGTTCAATACTTTTATCTTCTACTCAACAGTAATTATCATTCGAGCCAACGCTCCAAAACATTTATTTTTCATAGCTAACTCTCAAACTATTCACATTTATAGCAATTTGTATATTAGCTTAGAAGAGTTCCAAGTTATCTCACAACGTGTACAAACAGAGACCCACGGTCATGCTAGACTCCGGTGTATAGATGCTCATTACCACGCCTATATACCGCACTCGATCATTTACCAATTAGCAAGTTATAATACTCTAATCCTATTCCCTCAAGCTAGGATAGATCAAACACTTACCTCAAAGTCTTGAAGTCCAATTAACCATCAACTATCGCTTTACCTCCTAACTGAACCTCCAACTCACTCAAATCTAATCACAATTGGTTCAATTAGTTTAATAAACACTATATGAATTGGTTTGAATGCATAAAAATGGTTTTCCCAAAGTTTTTCTCAAAAATTCCCAAAACATGCCCGGGCCCACGTTGTCGAAACTCGGGGTTTGGACCAAAATCCGGTTACCCATTCCCTCACGAGTTCAAATATATAATTTATTTTGAAATCAGAACTTAAATCGAGGTCCAACTCCTCAATTTATGAAAACCCTAGGTTCTATCCAAAAACATCAATTTCAACCATAAAAACCTTTGATTTCACATAGAAAACATGTTTAATGATGTTAGGAATTGCAAGAGTTAAGTGCAAATCGACTTACAAGTGATTTGGAGTGATATTGCTCTTGAAAAATTGCATATGGGGTTTTGGGTTTTGAAAGAATGGTGAAAAGAGGGTCTAAAATCGTTTAAGTATAAAATTGCACAGGTGCAGATATGGGAATTGCGAACTTTTGTTCGCAATTGCAAATATGACAGGCCAGGCATTCAGACTTTGCTTTTGTGAAGTATTTGTCGCATTTGCGACACCCGTTCAAAAAGCCAGCCTTCGCATTTGCGAAGGGTTTTGTCGCAATTGCGGCCGCTGCTCCAGAAGGCCTGACTTCGAATTTGCGAGGTGTTTGTCGCAATTGCGACCCCGTTCAAATGGCCTAAGTTTTGCATTTGCGAAGATATCAGCTGGGGAAAATACCAGCTGTGATTTATTTCAAAAATTGCTCTTACGGGCTATCGAATTTTCACCCGAGCCCTCGGGGCTCTAAACCAATCATGCATACAACCTCAAAAATATACCACGAACTTGCTCGCGTGATCAAATCGCCAATATAACATAGAATCAAGCTTCAAATTCATGATCTTTTCTCTTAAACTTCATAAACTTTCAAACTTGGAATTCATAATTCAAAACACGTCAAACGACGTTCAATTTCCGTCGAACTTTGCGGGAAGTGCTTAAACAATATATAAGACTTGTACCGAGCGTCGAAACCAAAATACGAGCCCGATACCATGGTCTTTTAGTCAATTTTCATTTTCATTTTCCTTAGTAATTTTAGAAAAACAATTTAAAAGAGAAATTCATATCTCGGGCTCTAGGCCTCAGAATTCGACTTCGGGAATATGCCCGAGTCCCATATTTTTCTACGGACCTTTTGGGACCGTACGAACTCGGGTCCGGGTCCATTTACCAAAAATATTGACCGAAGTCAACTATATCAATATTAATATCAAAATTCTTCAAAGTTTTCATAGAATTCACATATTCTAACACAAAATATTTTCCTGCTACGCGCCCGGACTACACACATAAATTGAGGCAATATAAAATAAGGTTTTCACGGCCTCAGAAGCATGGAACAGAGGAGGAAAATAGGTGATGACCCTTTGGGTTGTCACATCCTTCAGTTTTAAAACAACCGTCCGTCCTTGAACGAACAAGAGAAGGAAGTACCTGAGTCGGGGAACAAATGTGGGTAACGGCTCCATATATCAGACTCGGACTCCCAGGTTGATGCCTCAGGAGGCTGACCTCTCCACTGGACATGCATGGAAGGGAAAATCTTCGACCTCAACTTTCGAACTTGCCGGTCTAGAATAGCCATCGGCTCCTCCTCGTAAGATAGATCCTTGTCCAACTGGACAGTACTGAAGTCTAACACGTGCATAGGATCGCCGTGATACCTCCGAAGCATAGACACATGAAAAATCGGATGCATGGCTGATAAGCTAGGTGGCAGCGTAAGTCTATAAGCCACCTCTCCCACTCGATCCAGAATCTCAAATGGACCAATCCTAGGGCTGAGCTTGCCCTTCTTTCCTAATCTCATCATACCCTTCATGGGTGACACTCAGAGCAATACCCGCTTACCAACCATGAAATTCACATCTCGGACCTTACGATCTGCATAACTCTTCTGTCAGGACTGAGCTGAACGCAACCTCTCCTGGATAGTCTTGACATTATCTAAGGCCTCCTGAACTAGGTCCGTACCCAACAACTGAGCCTCTCGCGACTCAAACCATCCGATTGGAGACCGACATCGCCTACCATACAATGCCTCATATGGAGCCATCTAAATGCTAGACTGGTAGCTGTTATTGTAGGCGAACTCTGCTAATGGCAGAAACTAGTCCCACGTGCCCCCAAAATCAATGATGCAAGCTCGGAACATGTCTCCAGAATTTAAATAGTTCTCTCAGACTAACCATCCGTCTGAGGATGAAATACTGTACTCAACTGAACTTGGGTGCCTACATCCTGCTGGACTGCTCTCTAGAAGCTCGAGGTAAACTGCGTACCCCGATCTGAGACAATAGACACCGACACTCCATGAAGGCGAACAATCTACCGAATGTAAATCTCTACTAACCTCTTAGATGAGTAAGAGACTGATACTGGAATGAAATGGGTTGACTTGGTCAGCCTATCAACAATGACCCAAACAACATCGAATTTCCTCTGAGTCAATGGAAGTCTGGTAATGAAGTCCATTGTAATCCGCTCCCATTTCCACTCGGGAATTTCAATTCTTTGGAACACACCACCAGGCATCTGGTGCTCATATTTAACCTGCTGACAATTTAGACACCAAGGGACATACACAACGATGTCCTTTTTCATCCTACGCCACCAATAGTGCTGCCGCAAGTCTTGATACATCTTCATGGCGCCTGAATGAATAGAATACCGAGAATTGTGGGCCTCCGCTAAGATCAACTCTCGAATCCCATCAATATTGGGCACACAAACTCGCCCCTGCAATCTCAATACTCCATCATCATCTAAGGTTACCTTCGTGGCATCTCCCCGCTGCACTGTGTCCCTCATGTCACGCAAATGGGGGTCATCAACTGCCTCTCATGGATACGCTCCAATAGAGAAGAATGAGTGACCGTGCAGGCCAACACCCTGCTAGGCTCAAAAATATCTAATCTCACAAACCGATTGGCTAAGGCCTGAACATCTAGAGCAAGCAGTCTCTAGCTGACCGGAATATAAGCGAGACTACCCATGCTAGCAGACTTCCTACTCAACGCATCAGCCACCACATTAGCCTTACCTAAGTTATATAAGATAGTAACATCATAATCTTTCAAAAACTCCAAACCATCTCCTCTATCGCACATTTAACTCTTTTTTCTTGAATAAATACTGAAGACTCTTGTGATCCATGTATACCTCACACGCCACACCATATAGATAATGCCTCCAAATTTTGAAGGCATGAACAACCCCTGCCAACTCAAGGTTATGAACCAGATAATTCTTCTCATGGATTTTCAACTTTCTCGAAGCATATGCAATAACCTTGCCATCCTGCATCAATACCACTCCAAGTCCAGTACGGGATGCATCACAATAGACTGTGTAAGGCCCTAAACCTATTGGCAAAATCAACACTGGTGCCATAGTTAGAGCTGTCTTGAGCTTCTGAAAGCTGACCTCACACTCCTCTGACCACTTGCACTGGGCACCCTTCTGGGTCAACCTGGTCATCGGGGCCAATAGAAGAGATCCCCTCTACAAAACCGACGGTAATAACCTGCTAATCCCAGGAAACTCCGAATCTCGGTCACTGAAGCTGGTCGAGGCTAACTCTTGACTACCTCAATTTTCTTTGGGTCCACCTGAATACCCTCTACTGATGATATGTCCCAAAAATGCAACCGAACTCAACCAGAACTCGCATTTTGTAAGCTTGGCATATAGCTGATTATCCTTCAGAGTCTCAAGAACCACTCTGAGGTGCTGCTCGTGCTCTTCCTGGCTGCAGGAGTATACCAGGATATCGTTGATGAAGACTATCATGAAATGATCTAGATAAGGCCTAAACACTCGGTTCATCAACTCCATAAATGTTGCTGGGGCATTGGTCAACTCGAAAGACATGACTAAGAACTCATAGTGCCCATACCGAGAGCTAAATACTGTCTTAGAAATATCAGCCGCTCTGATCTTCAGTTGATGGTAACTAGACCTCAAGTTTATTTTTGAGAACACCCTTGCTCCCTAGAGCTGGTCAAACAAATCATCAATCCTCGGTAGTGGATACTTATTCTTTATCGTCACCTTGTTTAATTGCCGGTAATCAATACACATCCGTATCGAACCATCCTTCTTCTTCACAAATAACACCGGTGCACCCCAAGGAGAAATACTAGGCCTGATAAAGCCCTTCTCTAGTAAGTTTTGTAATTGATCTTTAACTCATTTAACTCTAGTGGGGCCATGCGATATGGTGGAATAGAAATAGGTTGAGTGCCCTGTGCTAGATCAATACAGAAATCGATATCCCTGTTGGGTGGCATACCCGGTAGGTCTGAAGGGAAGACTAATCTCGCACAATAGAAACTGAGTCAATAGAAGGAACCTCCGCGCTGGAGTCGCGAACATACTCCAAATAAGCTAGACATCCCTTCTCGACCATGCGTCGAGCCTTAATATATGAAATAACATTGCGGGCGGAGTGACTTGGGGTCCCTCTCCACTCTAGTCGGGGTGATTCTGGCAAGGCCAAGGTCACTGTCTTGGCATAACAATCTATGATAGCATGATATTGGGACAACCAATCCATCCCAAATATAACGTCGAAGTCCACTATGTCTAATAGTAATAAGTCAACACGGGTCTCAAGACCCTCAAATATAACCATGCACGAACAATGCACCCGGTCGACTACTATAGAGTCACCAACTGGTCTAAACACATAGACTGGAATATCCAGGGCATAGCTAGGCACGACTAGGCATGGTGCAAAGTAGGAAGACACATATGAATATGTAGCCCCAGGGTCAAATAGTACTGAAGCATCTATATCACAAACTAGAATGGTACCTATAATCACAGCATCTGACGCCTCTGCCTCTGGCCTAGCTGATGTCACACCTCCCTTTTTACTACCTCACATACCTGAAAAAGGCTTTTGTACCGATCCGTTTGGAAAGATACGTAGGGCATACCTCAACGTTCGAATACCCGCGACGGATATAACAACAAAGAGGAAGGGGTCTTTCCACATAAAGGACAATTGGTTCGGGATTTTTATTTAATTATCAGAGTCGCCACTTGGGAAGATAATGGTGTCCCAAGTCACTGGTTAATCCCGAATCCGAGGAAGTTGACTCTGTTATTACAGTCCGCGAAACAAAGACCTGGATAAGGAACTCTGTTAACCCGGAAGAAGGTGTTAGGCATTCCCGGATTCCGTGGTTTTAGCACGGTCGTTCAATCATCGTTCTCGAATCTTATTTGACTTGTTATTGATTTTAACAATATGTATACGTTTTCACTTTTGACATTTTAAAGAATTGCGACATCGCAAAAACGCACCCCGAGTCACACCGCAACCAGTACGCCTGTGACCTTTTGTACATTAAGGCTTTGCCGGGATTTGGGATTTGAGTCGCACCAAGTGCACACTCGTTCATAAGGAAGGTGTATTAAACTGTGCCTAATAGAGTCTATCGGCTTTTAATTCTTTTGGGAGAAGCTATGAAATTTACTAGTAGCTTTCCCGGTTCTATTTACGTATTTTTACTTTATTACTAAAGGGGGCCCCACTATTTGATGTCATGTGAGGCTCATCGCGATTTGATTTTAATAGTTCAACCCTATTGTTTAACTATATTTTCTATACATGTTCTTTCCTTAATTAATTATTATCGTTTCAGGATTGGGCCCAGGCCATTGTCATTGCCTTTATTGGGCCTGGGCCTCTGCACCTTCATTTAAACAAATACGGGGTCTGCCCGGGTCTTAGAAACCTAGGCTGTCTTCTAGCGTTTGTTCAACTTCGTGTAATAATTCAGGCCCATGCTACATATTGGGCCCAAATCACATTGGAATAATAACAAAGATAAAGATGTTGAATTCATAGCAAACAGATACTCAGAATAAAAAATGAAATCAAATCACTTTTATTTATTTATCAGGAGATGAATATCACTGTACAATGCAATTCATGTTAACCATAAACTAAAATACCTCGATGCATATGAAATCCGACTACTTCTACACTTCTACTTTTCTTAAGGGCTGATATACACTAAAATTGAAAGTTATTTAACTAAGCAATTAAGAGCAGATGGTTTAACTATATGAAGCATGATTTAAAAAATTTGATAACTTACTTAATGAGGACCTGAGTATCTAAAGTTAAGTGATTCGGCGATGTATATATTTCATGATAGTATTACTGGATTTTCTATAATTTGTACTCATTCATTACCACCTTCCCAGTAGCAAATGACTCGTTACTTCTGTTAACTATTCTTCCCTTTTGAACATATTTGCATCTATACACGAATTCACAGATGTGATTAACTATTAATATTAATGCGATCCACACTTATTTGATATCACGAATCCAGTCTTAATTGAGTTATTACTTCATTTTTACTTGTTTCTCTTTTGAACTTACTCTAATCCAGCTATCACTTTCCAAATCAGATTACCTATGTGAGTTGGTCGAACTTACTATCATCGATTCACACTAGAGTTATCTAACCTCGTTTTACGATTTTTACCTATTTAACTAGGTGATGTACTATCTACACTATACTACTACTATTAATCTATCTATTACACTATTTTTGTTTTTGTTTTTATACTAATACATACTACACTACATTTAAATTATAGATCTAAGCTATATTAAACTATTAATCAAAAGAATAAATCAAAATACAAAACAACAATTGATTTCAACTCTCAAACTTCATTCCAATTAATCATTTCAACAGTACAACTTCATTCAAACAAGGAAATGTACCTGGATCAGCAAGGTAATAGCCAATGAGTTCTAGGGGGTTAAGAGCAAGTAATCAGCAACAGACTCGAACAAAGGCAATGCAACAGCGTAAGATTGAATCTCAGATGAACAGAAAAACCAGAGCAACAAGTAGATAAGAGATCCAAGCAGAACTCGAGCAGAAAACCACAAAAACAGGCAGCTAAACCAGATATTCTCACTCAAAAAATGCAGGAAAACTACTTGCTATTGACTATTATATTTTTTACTCTGAATTTCTCCATTGAAAAAAAACCAGCCCTTACTTAACTCTTTTGAGGGGTATTTATAGGTATTGAAATGGCAGATTTCTTGGGGGGAAAGAATAGAAGTTAATTCTACTTCTTCCCCCCTTAAGAATTACTCCATCTACACTTACACCCCATTTTCTGTTAAAAGATCCCTTCCAGCATGTGCTAGAAGGTTCTTTTTGATTATATTCCTAAGATTTTACCAAAGTATCCCTATTAGTTATAGATTTTTACTGATTTCCCTTTTTAGGGACACCATTATACCCCTCAATCTCTGCAATATTGCAGAAATCAGGAGTACAAATGACTCCCATGACCCTATATGCTCTATTTAATATACCATTTTGCCTATTTGTGTTCCTTTTATGCCCTTAAAGTTACTTCTGAATTACCCGACCTCCCTAGGTCAAGTTTTCAGCATTTTTGGACTTATTTAACTAAATGCCAGTCCTTGCATTGGTATTTAAGGACAGGCTAGTTCTATCTTAAAGAACTATTTCAATTTTAACCCTTTTTGTTTTAATTTCTATTAATTAAAACTTTTATTTCAATTTTTAAACTAATTTCAGGACTAGCCTGCTTTATTGTTATACTTAGCCTATTCAAAACTTAGCCAGTCTCAAGTTGAGACATGGCTTGGGCAATTTGTAAGGCCCCGTAAAATATTTGTGCATAAAACCTAGTAGCTATAGTGTCATGGTCCGAATAATGTGTTAGGAATGCGTAGAATTTTTCGCGGCTCGCAAGCTCGCCGCGGTTCGGACCCTTGGTAGTGATTTAAGTTTCAAAAATGTAGAGAATTAATTTTTCCAAAAAGTGTCAATTTTGCGGACAAGAATGCGACCGCAAATCTGCTATGCAGACCGCATTCTTGCCGCAGAGCTTAACAGAAGTCTCCCAAAAATCGTGTTGAAAATGCGGTCGATATGCGATCGCATAGTGAATCTGCGGTGCACTTTGCGACCGCAGATCAAGAATGCGGACCGCATATTGGTCGCATTCTATAACAGAACTTGAGTGATTTTTAAGGCCATTATGCGGTCACTATGCGGACCACATGTTGATTCTGCGGTCGCAAAGTGCACCACAGAATTGACCCCGGCCCAGATTTTTTGTAACATTTTGACCCGATCTCTTCTTTAATATAACACCCTTCACCCTCATTTTTTCATATCATCTTACAAAAATTAGAGAGAGAAGAGAGGGGTTTTAGAGAGAGAAGTTCTTTATCTTCAAGGATTGTTCCAACCACTTAATTCCAAGGGATCCTAGGGCAAGGATTCAACTTCCCCAATCTTTTCAAGGTAAAAACCCTAACTATTTTCTTTGATTTTCAGTTTTAAATTGGGTAAAGAGAGGTTTGCATATAATAGCTTTTGAAAATAGAATTTTTACACTCATGCATGATTATTGAACTTGATTTCTAGTAAAAAAAGAAGTGAGTAGAAGTAAGAGTCTTCAAGAACAAGGTTGGCAAGAGTAGGATATCTTGGGTAAGCATAAAGTAGGAAGTTAACGGAATAAAACACATCACCAGGTATGTATGGCTAATTTTGATTCTTGTGAAATCGCCTATATGTGTGAAGTTTGTTTGGTTCGTGTTAAATTGACAAATTGTGTGAAATTCTTGATGTTGTTGTTGGATATTCAAAGTTTGTTGTTGAGCTATGAGTGATGTAAAATGAGAGTTTAATTTGGTAAAAGAATTGTGAATAATGGCTATAATGGCATATATGGTACTTTGTGGAAAAGAAACGAAACACTTGAGGATTGGTAAGTCATTAAACAATACGGTATGAATACTCTTGATTTTTGGAACATTTGTAACTTGGTTGTGATATTGGCTTGAGAAGTAATTGTGAACATGAACCAACCTATAAGTTGCTTATTTGAACTTGTTGAAATTGTGTGAAATGCCTTATCTGCTGTTTGAACTTGTTGTGTTTTAAAACTGTACGGTGGGATTGGGTTGCGCGCCGCAACATGAATAAATAAGGTGTGGGTTGGGGTGATAAGGGTGGCCGAGGTAATAAGGGTGGTCGGGGGTAATAAGGATGGAAAGCGATCGAAATCGCTATTGAAAATTGATATAAAAATCAATAATGTGAAATTGTGAAAGGAGACAGCAGGGAGAGTTTGCAACCTGTGGGGCACTGATTGCCCCTTTGCTTGACTACTTGTGCTTTACGTGATTGATTGGTTATTGTTAAATTGGATGATCGTAGAAAGTGCTTTGTGTTGAGAATTATTTGAAATGAGGAAAATGTGGAAACATGGTTGGCTGGCTTAATTAATTGTTGATATAATTCAATGGCTTGAGTTTACTTGGGACAAAGTTTGTCCATACATGCCAGTACAATTCAAGTGTACTGACGTCCCTCTTTGCCGGGGACGCTACATTCGTGTTATGATTGTTGGTGGATCAGTAGCAGGCACTTCAGCTCATCGACAGTAGTATCCTTCTCCTTCCACTGCCCGTTTTGGTGAGCCCCTTTCTTCCTTGGGGCCCTGTGTGGTTCATGCCACTTTTGTTTAGATTTCATTTTGGTTTTGTAAGGTATAGCCGGAGCCTTGTTACCGGTAAGTATTGTATTCCCTTTTTTGTATCCTAGAGGCTCTGTAGACATGTAAACTGTGGGACTCCAGTCTTATGTATATGTATTGTGTTATGTCGGGCGTTGTAAAATTGCAAACTTGTTAATGAATCACTCGTATGGTTTTATTTGTTTAATGTGAAATCATTCATGATTAGTAAGATATTTGGTAAATGAAAAACAATCAACACAGGGGTAACGCGTGGGAATGAAAGGCACCCAGGTCCGCTTGACTGGGGCAACCCGGTCAGGCGCCGGTCATGTTCTCCGATTTGGGGCATGACAAACTTGGTATCAGAGCCTAAGGTTTTAAAGTGTCCTAGGATGTCTCGGAGCCGTGTCTAGTAGTGCCCTTCTTATCGGTGTGTTGTCGACCACATCGGATAAGTTGGGGGCTACACGGGCATTTAGGAATTTACCTACTTCTTTGTTAATCTATATCGTGCGGTAAAGTGCAATGAGGAAATATCCGTGTCTAATTCGCGCTTTGTTCCCAAATTTTCAGAATATGGCACCTAAGAAGAAGGCTAGACTCGGCCTTAGGGCCAATGCCGGCCCAAGTGCGGTTGTTAATCATGTACCCGATGCCGTGGGAGAGAATGACCCACCGGTCCCGAATTTGCCTGACCCATCTGTTCAAAACCCAAGTGTCCCTATTCCAGCTGCGGCAGAGGATGCCACCATTCCTCCTGCCAGTGTTCCTGACTCAAATACAGTTCCCGCTTCGGGCTCTGGTATCTCTAATGAGGATCTTAGGGGAGCCATTCATATGTTAACACAGTTAGTGGCCGCCCAGGTCCAGAAATCCCATGATGCCCCTGCATCCTCCAACGGACAGGGAGATTCCTCTAGCTCCAGAGTCCATCAATTCTTGCGGTTGGGCCCTCCAGAATTTTCAGGCACCGATCCAGAGGCTGATCCACAGGAATTCCTTGATGAGATATACAAGACCCTCAGAGTGATGAAGGCTACAGATATAGAGGGAGTAGAGTTAGCCTCTTACAGGCTGAAGGGAGCGGCACGTTCATGGTTCGAAATGTGGGAGGATTCCCGTGAGGAAGGGAGCCCTCGGCCAGATGGGATGAGTTCGTGGATGCATTTATGGACCACTTCTTACCTGCTGAGGCAATGGCAGCCCGTGCCACTGAGTTCGAGGTTCTCAAACAGGGCAGTATGAGTGTTTGGGAGTATTACATGGAGTTCGTAAGGTTGTCCAAGTACGCTCCTCATTTAGTGTCGACCATGGATGCCCGGGTTCGACGGTTTGTTCAGGGCCTTAGCCCTTTGGTAGTGAATGAGGCCGCCACAGCAGCTTTGCACTCAGATATGAACTATGGGAGGATCGTGGGGTTTGCTCAGGCCATAGAGGCCAGGAAATTGAAGATTCGTGCAGAAAGGGAGAGTAGCAGCAGAGCCCGGTCAATGGGTCATTCAGGGAGATCACTTCCAGGGAGAGGGTCATCAGGGCCATCCCAGTCATATGCTCGGTCCTCCGCGAGTGCACCGCCATCTGTGCACAGTCATCAGCAGGGCAGTCATTCGAGACCCGGTTCAGATAGTAGGAGGTCTCGTCAGTCTGGTCGTCCTGGGGTGAGGTCCCAGCAGCAGGGGAGACCGACATGCCCCAAGTGTGGGAGATTTCATACAGAGACTTGCTACCTTGACCTTCCAGTGTGCTTCGGGTGCGGGGTGAGAGGTCACATTCAACGGGACTGCCGTGCACCCCGCCAGGGTATAGGTAGGGGATCTGCTCAGTCATCCGGTTCTTCAGCTGCTACATCATCAGCGCGTACTCCAGCATCAGCGGGGCGTGGTGCAGCTAGGGGTGGAGCTCAGGGTAGGGGTGGACCTAGCCGATTCTATGCATTGAGTGGCCGCCAAAATGCCGAGGCTTCTCCGGATGTTGTTACAGGTATCCTGTCTGTTCAGACTATTGATTGCTATGCCCTTATTGATCCAGGGTCCTCCTTGTCTTATGTTACTCCATTCATTGCTTCAAGCTTTGGGATAGAACCCGAACAGCTTCATGAGCCGTTCTCTGTGTCGACTCCTATTGGTGATTCTATTACGGCCTCACGAGTCTATAGGAATTGTGTTGTTACGGTGGGTGGTCGTGATACCACAGCCGATCTTATTGAGCTTGGGATGGTAGATTTTGATGTAATTATGGGGATGGATTGGCTCTATTCGTGCTTTGCCAAACTTGATTGTCGAACGAGAGTTATGAGGCTCGAGTTCCCTAACGAGCCAATTATTGAATGGAGAGGAAATGGTGTAGTGCCAAGGGGTAGGTTTATTTCCTACCTTAAGGCTTCGAAGATGATTAAGAAAGGGTGTATCTATCACCTGGTTCGGGTAACGGACACCACCTCAGATGTGCCTACCCTCGAGTCCGTGCCAATTGTGAATGAATTTCCTGAAGTGTTTCCAGATGAGCTTCCAGGCATTCCGCCGGATAGGGAGATTGACTTTGGGATCGATGTATTGCCGGATACTCGGCCAATATCCATTCCACCATATAGAATGGCGCCAGCAGAGTTAAGGGAGTTAAAGGAGCAGCTGAGGGATTTATTAGAGAAAGGGTTCATACGACCGAGTGTGTCGCCGTGGGGTGCTCCGGTTCTTTTTGTCAAAAAGAAGGATGGGTCACTTCGAATGTGTATTGATTATCGCCAGCTCAACAAAGTCACCATCAAGAATAAATATCCTTTGCCTCGAGTGGATGATCTGTTTGACCAATTGGCGAAGTTCTTCTCAAAGATTGATTTACGGTCTGGGTACCACCAGTTGAAAATCAGGGAGCAGGATATTCCTAAGACCGCCTTCAGAACTCGTTATGGTCACTTCGAGTTTTTGGTCATGTCTTTTGGGCTAACCAATGCCCCAGCAGCTTTTATGGACCTTATGAATCGGGTTTTCAAGCCATTCCTAGATTCCTTTGTAATTGTATTCATTGACGACATCCTCATCTACTCTCGGAGCGGGGAAGATCATGCCATTCACCTCAGAGCAGCATTGCAGACCCTTCATCAGCATCAATTGTATGCCAAGTTCTCAAAATGTGAGTTTTGGTTGGAGTCCGTAGCCTTTATAGGGCATGTTATTTCCAGTGAGGGAATTCAGGTGGATCCTCAAAAGATTGCGGCAGTGAAAGATTGGCCTAGACCCACGACCCCGACAGAGATACGTAGCTTCTTGGGTTTGGCAGGGTACTATCGGAGGTTTGTAGAGGGATTCTCAACCCTCGCTTCCCCATTGACAAAACTGACGCAGAAGGCAGTTAAGTTCCAGTGGTCCGAAGCATGTGAGAAAAGTTTCCGGGAATTGAAGTCAAGATTGACCTCGGCACCAGTATTGGCCTTGCCAGAAGGAACAGAGGGATTTGTGGTTTATTGTGATGCCTCTAGGGTTGGTTTGGGATGTGTATTGATGCAGCACGGGAAAGTCATATCTTACGCTTCCAGGCAACTCAAGAATCACTAGAAGAATTATCCGACGCATGATTTGGAGCTTGCAGCTGTTGTGTTTGCTTTGAAAATATGGCGGAACTATCTTTATAGAGTTCATGTAGATGTGTTTTCAGACCACAAGAGCCTCCAGTATTTGTTCAAGCAGAAGGAGCTAAATCTGAGACAGCGGCAGTGGTTAGAATTGCTCAAGGACTATGATATGAACATATTGTACCATCCAGGAAAGGAAAATATGGTAGCCGACGCTCTTAGTCGAAAATCCATGGGTAGTTTGGCTCATTTGGGTGTGGATCGGAGACACCTGGCTCGAGAGGTTTACCAATTAGCCAGTTTGGGGGTTCGTATCTCGACGTCAGACGGGGGGGATATTTTGGTGCATAATGGAGCAGAATCATCATTGGTCGCGGAAATCAAGGAAAAACAGTTGATGGATCCAGCATTGGTTCGGGTAAAGGAAGCAGTCATGAATAACAAGACCTCAGCATTTGTACTCAGCGGCGAAGATGGTGTATTGCGGTGTCAAGATAGGCTATGTGTTCCGGATGTGGACGAGCTTCGGGAAAGGGTAATGGCAGAGGCTCATATTTCCAAGTATTCGGTACACCCAGGTTCCACGAAAATGTATCATGACCTTAAGGAGATTTATTGGTGGAACGGTATGAAAAGGGATGTAGCAAGCTTTGTCGCTAAATGTCCGAACTGTCAACAAGTGAAGGCCGAGCATCAACGGCCCGGTGGATTAACTCAGCACTTATAGAAATACCAAGGTGGAAATGGGAGATGATCAATATGGATTTCGTGGTAGGGTTACCTCACACTCGGCGTAAGTTCGATTCAATATGGGTGATAGTAGATCGACTCACCAAATCAGCCCACTTCCTGCCTGTCAAGTCCACTGATACTGCGGAGCAATATGCAAAATTGTACATCAAGGAGATAGTAAGACTTCATGGCACTCCACTTTCTATTATCTCGGATCGCGGGGCTCAGTTCACAGCTAACTTTTGGAAGAAATTTCAGCAAGGTTTGGGAACTCGGGTGAATCTCAGCACAGCTTTCCATCCGCAGACCGACGGTCAGGCCCAGTGGACCATTCGGACGCTTGAAGATATGTTGTGGGCTTGTGTCTTAGATTTTAAAGGTAATTGGGATGAACACTTGCCACTGATAGAATTTGCTTACAATAACAGCTATCACGCTAGCATTCAGATGGCCCCATTTGAGGCATTGTACGGGAGAAGATGTAGGTCGCCAATCGGGTGGTTTGAGGTAGGTGAAGCGGAATTGCTAGGGCCGGATATGGTGTACGAAGCTATGGAAAAGGTCAAGGTTATTCAGGGAGAGAATGAAAACAGCACAGGGTCGTTTCGATGATTGGGTGTTCTTGAGGGTATCTCCTATGAAGGGAGTCATGCGATTTGGAAAGAAAGGGAAATTGAGTCCTAGGCATGTCGGGCCATATCGGATCGTTCAAAGGATTGGTCAAGTTGCTTATAGGCTAGAGTTGCCTCCTGAGATGTCATCAGTGCACCCGGTATTCCATGTGTCCATGTTGAAGAAAGTGATTGGAGATCCATCCACCATCATGCCGGTCGAAGCTATAGAGGTTAATGAAGATTTGTCATATGAAGAAGTTCTAAGTTGCCATTCTTGATAGGCAAGTCCGTAAGTTGCGAAATAAGGAAGTTGCCTCTGTTAAAGTATTGTGGCAAAGTCAACAAATTGAGGAGGCCACATGGGAAGCGGAAAAAGAGATGAAGGAAAAGTACCCCCATTTGTTCGATCAAGCCTAGAAGAAATTAGGTGACCCTTCTACTCCTAGTTAATTGTCATCTTGTCTAAGTTGTTTCCCTCTTAGTATTAGTAAAGTCCCCTTCATTTTGTAATGAGTTAAATGTGTTGTTACCTTGGGTCACTTGAACCGTTCTTGATAAATGAAAGCCTTATAAAGATTTACGTGTTAAATAAACAACTAATAGTAAGTGTAGATTGGTAATAGTTTGTTAAGTGTACATGGTGTGTTAAATTGGTTAAATAAGGTAAGAATTCATTGAAGTGACTAGTTTATGTGCAATTGTAACAACGTGATAGAATATGTGCATTCGTTGAGGTAAGAAAGTGTATACCAGTTGTGAAAAGTGTTGTATTTGTGTATTGTTGTTTGGTAATGTGTTTCGGGGGCCCTCTGACAGGTGGATATGTCCATAATACAAAGGAAACTCCGGCGAAATTTTTCTAAAATATAAGAGTTAGTCAAAATTTTGATGGTTGCATATCATGTCTTTCAAAACCAACTCATTTATTTCAAAATCCTCATTCGAGGACGAATGATCTTAAGGGGGGGGAGGATGTAAGGCCCCGTAAAATATTTGTGCATAAAACCTAGTAGCTATATTGTCATGGTCCGAATAATGTGTTAGGAATGCGTAGAATTCTTCGCGGCTCGCAAGCTCGCCGCGGTTCGGACCCTTGGTAGTGATTTAAGTTTCAAAAATGTAGAGAATTAATTTTTCCGAAAAGTGTCAATTTTGCGGTCAAGAATGCGACCGCAAATCTGCTATGCGGACCGCATTCTTGTCGCAGAGCTTAACAGAAGTCTCCCAAAAATCGTGTTGAAAATGCGGTCGATATGCGATCGCATAGTGAATCTGCGGTGCACTTTGCGATCGCAGATCAAGAATGCGGACCGCATATTGGTCGCATTCTGTAACAGAACTTGAGTGATTTTTGAGGCTATTCTGCGGTCACTATGCGGACCGCATGTTGATTCTGCGATCGCAAAGTGCACCGCAGAATTGACCCCGACCCAGATTTTTTGTAACATTTTGACCCGATCTCTTCTTTAATATAACACCCTTCACCCTCATTTTCTCATATCATCTTACCAAAATTAGAGAGAGAAGAGAGGGGTTTTAGAGAGAGAAGTTCTTTATCTTCAAGGATTGTTCCAACCACTTAATTCCAAGGGATCCTAGGGCAAGGATTCAACTTCCCCAATCTTTTCAAGGTAAAACCCTAACTATTTTCTTTGATTTTCAGTTTTAAATTGGGTAAAGAGAGGTTTGCATATAATAGCTTTTGAAAATAGAATTTTTACACTCATGCATGATTATTGAACTTGATTTCTAGTAAAAAAGAAGTGAGTAGAAGTAAGAGTCTTCAAGAACAAGGTTGGCAAGAGTAGGATATCTTGGGTAAGCATAAAGTAGGAAGTTAACGGAAGAAAACTCATCACCAGGTATGTATGGCTAATTTTGATTCTTGTGAAATCGCCTATATGTGTGAAGTTTGTTTGGTTCGTGTTAAATTGACAAATTGTGTGAAATTCTTGATGTTGTTGTTGGATATTCAAAGTTTGTTGTTGAGCTGTGAGTGATGTAAAATGAGAGTTTAATTTGGTAAAAGAATTGTGAATAATGGCTATAATGGCATATATGGTACTTTGTGGAAAAGAAACGAAACACTTGAGGATTGGTAAGTCGTTGAACAATATGGTATGAATACTCTTGATTTTTGGAACATTTGTAACTTGGTTGTGATATTGGCTTGAGATGTAATTGTGAACATGAACCAACCTGTAAGTTGCTTATTTGAACTTGTTGAAATTGTGTGAAATGCCTTATCTGCTGTTTGTACTTGTTGTGTTTTAAAACTGTACGGTGGGATCGGGTTGCACGCCGCAACATGAAGAAATAAGGTGTGGGTTGGGGTGATAAGGGTGGCCGAGGTAATAAGGGTGGTCAGGGGTAATAAGGATGGAAAGCGATCGAAATCGCTATTGAAAATTGATATAAAAATCAATAATGTGAAATTATGAAAGGAGACATCAGGAGAGTTTGCAACCTGTGGGGCACTGATTGCCCATTTGCTTGACTACTTGTGCTTTACGTGATTGATTGGTTATTGTTAAATTGGATGATCGTAGAAAGTGCTTTGTGTTGAGAATTATTTGAAATGAGGAAAATGTGGAAACATGGTTGGCTGGCTTAATTAATTGTTGATGTAATTCAATGGCTTGAGTTTACTTGGGACAAAGTTTGTCCATACATGCCAGTACAATTCAAGTGTACTGACGTCCCTTTTGCGGGGACGCTACATTCGTGTTATGATTGTAGGTGGATCAGTAGCAGGCACTTCAGCTCATCGGCAGTAGTATCCTTCTCCTTCCATTGCCCGTTTTGGTGAGCCCCTTTCTTCCTTGGGGCCCTGTGTGGTTCATGCCACTTTTGTTTAGATTTCATTTTGGTTTTGTAAAGTATAGCCGGAGCCTTGTTACCGGTAAGTATTGTATTCCCCTTTTTGTATCCTAGAGGCTCTGTAGACATGTAAACTGTGGGACTCCAGTCTTATGTATATGTATTGTGTTATGTCGGGCGTTGTAAAAATTGCAAACTTGTTAATGAATCACTCGTATGGTTTTATTTGTTTAATGTGAAATCATTCATGATTAGTAAGATATTTGGTAAATGAAAAACAATCAGCACAGGGGTAACGCGTGGGAATGAAAGGCACCCAGGTCCGCTTGACAGGGGCAACCCGGTCAGGCGCCGGTCATGTTCCCTGATTTGGGGCGTGACACAATTGAAGCCCATTTACTGAACACAGGCTGGGCCAAGGCCTTTGTAGACCTAGCCACCTCTGATTCAGGGCTCAAATGGGCCTTGATAAGTCTGAACTTGCAGACTAGACCAATTATTACATAACTGGCCCACTTAAGGGTAGACCAGTATGTGCTGGACCTTGCAGAGTTGGTCAATTTGCAAAATTGACCACTCTTGGTCATTTATTTATCTTATAACCTATTTTTTCATTTTCAATTTTAACCTATTTCAAAACTAACCATTTGTGAAACTTAGTGCTATTACAACAGCTATAACCAATTCCCCTTAGTGCTATTCATTTGTGAAACTTAGTACAAATGGGCATTAACACTGCTCATACTAACAATAAACTACTGCAAACTCAATCATTTCAACATACAATTGCACACGTAGCCATATGAAACCAAACATTGTGCATCAATCAATTAAAACTCAGAAGGGAAGTTTGATAATGTTTAATCTTAACTAATCAACTCACATAACTCAATTTCATGTAACAAAGTGTCAATTAACATCAATCAAACATTAATCACAACCAATTTATGTTAGATGATTCACTGAAAGACCCAAAACACTTAGAGTTCGTGGGTATAGACACATAGAAGCTAAATTCTCATAAAACAGTCAACAAGAAATGAAACATGGCTTATTTTAGACATAAGAACAATGGACCTTGACAGAGTAACATAAGAATGGTAATCAGAATTCACTTTCAAGTACTAACCCTAGCTTGATATATACATGGGATGGATAAGATGAAGATAAAGAAGAGAAAAGACATGAAGAAACAGTGAAGAAGAATTCTACATCTATCATGTGAAGTAACAGAAGAGAGAAACCTAATCACTAAATTGCAAATGAAAGAATATGAGAGATGTTATTAGAGAAAAAACCCTTGAGTGAACATGAGAATCAAACTGCTAAACCTAGAATCATGTAAAGAAGAGAAAAATAGTAAAGACATTGAGAGCTAATAGAAGAAACCCTAATCGAGAGGCAAACAGCTAAAACATGAAGAGAAACAGAAGAGATATTGAAAATCAACAAGATGAAGAACCCTAATACTAACAGAAGATGAAGAAAAACAAGGATATCAAGGTCAAATCTTCAAAACAGAGAAAAAAGCAAGATCCAAACAACGAGATAACCCTAATATAAGAGATGAAGGAAAATGGCTAAACTATCATTAAGACTAAACATGCAAAGAACATAAAAGAAGAACAGTCATGCTATTGAAAGCTAACAGATTAGGAACCCCAATATACACAAAAAGAATGAAAAAGGAAAGTGATATCAAGGCAGATCTTTTAAAACCAAAGAAACAAAACATGATCGAAACAACAAGACAGAAGGAAAACATGAAAATGAACAAGATGAAAAACCCTAATACTAACAGAAGATGAAGAAGCACAAGGGACATCAAGATCTTCAAAATAGAGAAATAAACAAAAACATCAAGACAAAAGATATAAAACAGAAGAAAGCATGAACATGAACAGACGAAAGAAGCAAGTAAAGCATAGAGGGGTAAAGGGACTTAGCTTGCAGGGCCGGTCGCCGGTCCCCTGAGCTTCCCTTTTCACTCTCTTTTCAGGCTTCTTTTTTTTCTTTTTCTTTATTTTCTTTTTCTGGTTTTCTTTTTTAGACTTCAAGATGAAGTCTTTGAGGTTTTTTGGTTTGGAGCGGGTATTCTGAGGGGGGTAAAGGTGAGATCTTGAGAGGGGCTTGG
This sequence comes from Nicotiana noctiflora, assembly GCA_032618575.1. NCBI lineage: Eukaryota > Viridiplantae > Streptophyta > Magnoliopsida > Solanales > Solanaceae > Nicotiana > Nicotiana noctiflora. The sequence goes on along the minus strand of JASVEL010013685.1, from coordinate 248,724 downwards.
GTTTGAGTCGCCGGAGTTAGGGTTCTGGCGACTTTCTTTTGGATATTCGACGGGATAAGGGTAGATTCGAGGGAAAGCAATGGGATAGGGTGATAGATCAGGTTGAGATGGTTCTATGGTGTTGATTTGGGGCGGTATCTCATAGGTTGTGGTCATCGGAGGTAGATTCCGATGACCGGAGATCCAAGAACAAGGGGGTTTTTTGGGTTTTCTCGGAGTTCTGGTTGAAGTGTGAGACGAAGAAGTAGAAGAAGGTGGTCTTGGGGTGTGAGGTGTGGCCAGAGACCACCGTGGGAGGTGGTGGCCTCCATGGCCGGTGAAGTTGCAAAAGGGGGGAGGTGAAGAAGAAGATGAAGGAGAAGGGGGCGGCTAGGGTTTGGGAGGTTACAAAATGGCTGGTCTTCAACAGACCAAAGCCTTATATAGTCGTGGAGGTTGAGGTGATCTTGGCCGTTGATTTGCTGACGATCAACGGTTATTATTGGCGTTACATAAACGGCTTCGTCTTAATGCAAATGAGACCCAAGCTTTTAATCGTTAGATCAACTTAAGCGGACGACTGAGATTTGATCTTGCATTTCAGTTAATTAATTAATTCCGTCAATTATCTCAGCCGTTGGATTCATTCAATTGGATGGCTGAGATCACTTGTCACTTAGTGGGCTGGACCGGTACCTTTGGGATTAAGGACTGGGCCGGCCAATTGGACTGTATTTGGCCCAGTCTCATTACACTATATGTATTTTTTGTATTTCTCTATTATTTTAATTATTTTTATGTATTTTCTTGTTGTATTTTATTTCCTATTTTTATATTCTTTTCCAATTACTCAAATTCTTTTAATTTCCTATTTTTCCCAATTTTTCTGATATTTTTTGCTATTTTCTACTATATTCCCTTAATTTACGCTAATTAAAGCTATTTTTGTTAATTTTCTTTTTAATTACTTAATTCAAACAATGTAAGTATTTAACCTATTTTTTTTAATTTTCTAATTTCTAATTATTCAAATACACAAAGTGTATCTAATTTCAAACAAAACATGCAATTACACTCAAAAATATTATTTTATTTTAAGTTTGGAATCTACTTACCTAGTGCAAAAATCATGTGCTCACAGCTGCCCCTCTTTGCTCGGGAACACGAAGAGTTTCAGTGCAAAGACAAGTGAGCAGTAATGAGAGATTTTTGCATATTGGCATATTCCGTGAAAGCATTTTGAAAACCTTTTGACCGCACCCTGCTTAAGAGGTTGCCTACATATCCTGGGCTAAACAGGAATTGGGTCAGTGTAGTTCGGGAAGGTCTGGTAGTTAAAAACTACCAGACTCGCTATTGCATTGACACTGTTGAGACTTGCTGACTTACTCCTTATTACACCGGGGGATAAAGTGTAAAATGAAGAAGCTATTCTAGACTATGATTCTACGAATTACAATTGTTCCTATCTAGCTTTCTTGTCTCTTTACTCTTTCTTGTCTCTTTTTCCTTGATTTTCTATGATGCTGACTCTCTTTTTTGTTGGTTTTCTTTTCCTTGCTTCCCCCTTCTTCTTTTTTCTGATTTTCGATGGTACTTATTGCCTTCAACCTGATGCCTGCTCAAAACAAAGCAAAACAACAAACTTTTCCTCTGCCCCAGTATGGGCTTTTCATGTTACGATTTTACTCATGTTAGCTAACACAAACCAAAGTTGCAAAAATTAAAACTGCAAAAAAGTATTCCCTTGTTATCTAGGTGGGCGCCTGATGCATGAAATAAAAATTGCAGAAAAGTATTCCCTTGTTCTCCAGGTGGGCGCCTGATGCATGAAATAAAAATTGCATAAAAATATTCCATTGTTATCTAGGTGGGCGCCTGATGCATGAAATAAAAATTGCAGAAAAGTATTCCCTTGTTATCCAGGTGGGCGCCTGATGCATGAAATAAAAATTGCAGAAAATTATTCGCTTGTTATCCAGGTGGGTGCCTGATGCATGAAATTTAAAATTTGCAGAAAAGTATTCCCTTGTTATCCAGGTGGGCGCCTGATGCGTGAAATTAAAATTTTGCAGAAAAGTATTCCCTTGTTATCCAGGTGGGCGCCTGATGCATGAAATTAAAATTTGCAGAAAAGTATTCCCTTGTTATCCAGGTGGGCGCCTGATGCATGAAATTAAAATTTGCAGAAAAGTATTCCCTTGTTATCCAGGTGGGCGCCTAATGCGTGAAATTAAAATTGCAGAAAAGTATTCCCTTGTTATCCAGTGGGCGCCTGATGCATGGAATTAAAATTGCAGAAAAGTATTCCCTTGTTATCCAGGTGGGCGCCTAATGCATGAAATTAAAATTTGCAGAAAAGTATTCCCTCAGTTTGATAACTGGGGAATGGAGTTTAAAGATGATACCTTGCTCTTGTTTTTGGTATTTTCTTTGACTTTCACCCATGAATTCCTTCACTTATTGCCGAACTTTCTTTTTGGTGTTTTCTATCTTTCCACATTGGTCACATTCACTTTAAAGTGATTAGTGACTAATTGTTCTTGTCTAAATCACAAAACAAAACTTATTAGATATAAGCTGCTGGCAACTGGCATCTGCCGTCCTTGCCTCTTATGGCTTTCCTCTTTTTTGCTTTTTCTTCCACTGTGTGGTCTTTCAGTTGACTATCTTCTGCAAGCTTTTTTTGTATTTTCTTGTTTTTCACTTTTTTGTTTTCTTTTCTTTTGGCTCTGTTTGCCAAACTCCTTTATTTCTTTCCAACTTTTCCTTTCCTTTATTTTCTGATTCAGTGTTATTTCAAATCTTATCATCGGAGCTGGTAGTTAGCTTTTAAAAGACAAACAATGAAATGCAGAAAAATGAATCTCAAAAGGGGTATGGATGTTTCAGAGGAATGGTAGAACTTATCTGGGTATGTCGACTGATTCCGCTGACCATGCCATATATTTAAACTCCGATCCAGTTCGTTCAATCCATTATTGTGACTCCAAATTGTTCTCGACCCAAACCGATTCTATTTTTGTTGACTTTTCTCTTTTCCATAATAATCCTTACGATCGCCCTACGGTGCCTCGAAAGGTTTTAACCAATGGGACTCTCTCATTTATTCTCTCTCAGCCTCACAGTCGCCTCACGGTTCCGTTTAAGGTTTTCACCGATGAGACTCTCTCATTTTTATTTCTTTCTACCTCACAGTCGCCTCACGGTGCCGGTTAAGGTTTTTACCGATTAGACTCTCTCATTTTTCATTTTCCATTTTTCCTTTTGTTTTTTTTTCTGTACCAGTGATGTTGTCCAATGTTTCGTTCTTCCTTTATTTTATAGCATTTGTTATTCTCTTGAAATTGATCAAAAGGTCTTTCTTTGGACTGTAAAGTGGCTTTTGGATGGGTTAAGAAAGAACGGTAAAAGGCTCAAAATTTATTAGGGTTTAAAGATATTTACAACTCTCGGAATTATATAACATAACTTCTGTCCCAGTTTCAATATGTGGGGAAATTTTGGATTTTTCTTTATTGTGACTGAACCTTAGTGAGGCTGCCTACGTACCCTTTTGGGATCAAGTCAAATGTTGTTCATTGCTACGTCATCAATTAATGAATTTCTTTTGACTTTTTCTCGATTTCTTTGTCTTTTTATTTTCTTTTCTTTTTCTCTTTTTTTTTTCTTTTTTTCTCTTTTCTTTTCATTCAATTTTTTTTCATTTTTCTGTATTGTGCCATAAACAATTCCGAGAGAGGGGTATGAAAGAATAATCAAACATGGCTCAAATGGGTGTCAATGTATAAAGTGTTTGGATAGAGAATAAAATGCCTTCATCAATTCAATTCCAAAATCATAACAAAATACAATCATACAATTGAAAAGGAATCATACATAGTATCTTTTGACCGCATCTGAATTGATAGAAGTCTCTACGCACTTTCCTTCAATGTCTGTCAAATATAATGCCCCATTAGACAACACTCGTGATACCATAAATGGTCCCTGCCAGTTTGGCGCAAATTTCCCCTTCGCCTCGGTCCAATGCGGTAGGATGCGCCTCAATACGAGTTGTCCAACTTCAAACTTCCGAGGATGCACCTTCTTATTATACGTTCTGGCCATTCTTTGTTGATACAATTGCCCGTGGCAAACTGCCGCCAACCTCTTTTCGTCAATCAGAATTAATTGTTCCAGCCGGGCTTTTACCCATTCTTCGTCATCTATTCCAGCTTCAGCTATGATTCGCAATGACAGTATCACTATTTCTGCGGGCATAACAACCTCTGTCCCATACACCAATGAATAGGGTGTGGCGCCGATAGAAATGCGCACTGTTGTACAATAACCCATAAGAGCAAAAGGTAATTTCTCATGCCATTGCCTGGACTCTTCCACCATTTTCCTGAGGATCTTCTATATATTCTTGTTTGCAGCTTCAACTGCCCCATTTGCCTTTGGCATGTATGGTGTAGAGTTATGATGTGTGATCTTGAATCTCTGGCAAGCTTCCGCCATGAGGTGACTGTTCAGATTGGCCCCGTTATCTGTGATGATTACCTTGGGAATTCCAAACCGGCATATAATATTTTCATGCACAAAATCCACCACAGCTTTCTTCGTCACCGCCTTGAATGTCTTTGCCTCCACCCATTTAGTGAAGTAATCAATCACGACAAAGATGAATCTATGCCCATTTGAAGCCGCAGGCTCTATCGGTCCGATAACATCCATGCCCCAAGCAACAAACGGCCAGGGTGCAGACATCGTATGCAATTCATAAGGCGTGGAGTGGATTAAATCTCCATGCACTTGGCATTGGTGGCATTTCCTCACATACCTGATACAGTCCCGCTCCATGGTGAGCCAATAGTATCCGGTTCTCAGAATCGTTTTTGCTAAGATATACCCACTCATATGGGGTCCGCAGGCTCCAGCGTGCACCCCAGTCATAATCTTATCAGCTTGTTTCGCATCCACACATCTCAGTAAGCCCAAGTCTAGTGTTCTTTTATATATAATTCCTCCACCGAGGAAAAAGCCATTCGCTAAGCGTCTTACAGCTCTCTTCTGATCTCCGGTGGCTTGTTCTGGGTATTTACCTGCCTTCAGGTATTCCTTGATGTCGTGATACTATGGTTCTCCATCCAACTCTCATTTCATAGCAAAACAGTAAGCATTCTGGTCATATACCTGGTTCTGAAGTGGATCTATATAGGCTTTGTCCGGATGATGTAACATAGAGGATAGTGTGGCCAGAGCATCTGCAACTTCGTTGTGCATTCTTGGGATATGCTTGAACTCTATGGACTGGAATCTTTGGGACAACTCATGCAAGCAATGCCGATAAGGTATCAATTTCAAATCCTTTGTTTCCCATTCTCCCTGAATTTGATGTATCAAAAGATCAGAGTCACCCATGACCAAAATCTCTTGAACACCCATATTTATTGCCATCCTCGGTCCCAATATACATTCCTCGTATTCGGCCATATTGTTGGTACAGAAAAATCGAAGCTGAGCAGTAACGGGATAGTGTTGACCCATTTTTGAAATGAGTATTGCTCCGATTCCAACTCCTTACTGTTGACTGCTCCGTCGAAATACATCTTCCATCCTGGCTTTTCACTCTGTTCTATTTCTTTGACATTCATTGCTTCCTCATCCGAAAAATAAGTCTTTAGTGGCTCATACTCATCATCCACTGGATTCTCTGCTAAGTGATCTGCAACTGCCTGCGCCTTCATCACCGTACGAGTTACATAAATGATGTCAAATTCTGTGAGCAGAATCTGTCATTTAACAAGTCTTCCTGTAGGCATGGCTTCTGGAATATATACTTCAGAGGATCCAACCGTGATATCTAGTACATGGTGTATGCTGACAGATAGTGCCTCAGCTTCTGAGCTACCCAGGTTAATGCACAACACGTTCTCTCTAGCTGAGTATACTTTACCTCGTAAGATGTGAATTTCTTACTAAGGTAATATATAGACTGCTCTTTCTTGCCCGTCTCATTGTGCTGTCCTAACACACAACCAAAAGAATTGTCGAGCACCGTCAGATATAAAATCAAAGGTCTTCCCGGCTCCGGAGGAACTAGTACTGGAGGATTTGCTAAATATTCCTTGATTTTTTCGAAGGCTTCCTGACATTCATCGGTCCATTTCACTGCTGCATCTTTCTTTAACAACTTGAAGATCGGTTCACATGTTGATGTCAACTGAGCGATGAACCGGCTAATATAATTCAACCTTCCCAACAAGCTCATTACTTCCTTCTTGTTCTTCGGCGGAGGTAAACTCTGGATGGCTTTGATATTTGATGGATCTAGTTCAATACCCCGCCGACTCACTATAAATCCCAATAGCTTCCCTGAAGGCACTCCGAAAGCGCATTTCGCAGGATTGAGTTTAAGATTGTACCTCTAGAGTCTTTGGAAAAACTTCCTCAAATCCCTCACATGATCATGTTGCTTCTTGGACTTTATATTGACGTCGTCCACATACACTTCGATTTCTCGATGCATCATGTCATGGAACATTGTGGTCATTTCCCTCATATAAGTAGCTCCGGCATTCTTTAACCCAAACGGCATCACTCTATAGCAATATGTTCCCCAAGGCGTAATGAAAGCAGTTTTCTCCGCATCTTCTTCGTCCATTAGGATCTGGTGATAACCCGCATAGCAATCTACAAATGAACCGATCTCATGCTAGGCGCAATAGTCGATTAATATGTGGATGTTTGGCAATGGGAAGTCATCATTTGGACTAGCTTTGTTGAGGTCTCTGTAGTCCACCACACCCTGGTTTTTCCATCTTTCTTCGGAAGGGGCACAACATTTGCTAACTAGGTGGGGTACTTAGTAACTCGTATGACCTTTGCCTCAAACTGCTTATTCACCTCTTTTTTTATCTTTACGCTGATGTCCGTTTTGAACTTTCGCAACTTTTGCTTCGTTGGCCGGCATTCAGGATAAATAGGCAACTTGTGCACCACCAAATGAGTGCTAAGTCCGGGCATGTCATCATAGGACCAAGCAAAGATGTCCTTGAATTTATGCAACAACTTTATTAACTCTTCCCTGAGGGAGGTTTCTAAATGTACACTGATTTTTGTCTCCCGGACATTATCTTCGCTCCCCAAATTGATAGATTCTGTTTCACTCAAGTTCGGTTTGGGTTTTTCCTCATATTGATTCAAATCTTTACTTATTTCCTCCAGTGTTTCCTCATCCTCATATTCTATCTCACTATCATTCTCAATTTCTTGTATAATAATTCGATTGTCAGAACTGGGCCGGGAATTCTTCATGCATGAAATATCATCAGAATCAGCACATATGGAACTGTACAAAAGGAAAAAAATAAAAATAAAAATAAGGCAAAAATGAAGAAAGAAGAAGAAACTGCATTTCATTGATATTTCAAAAAATGAACAAAGCTTGGGTACATTTTGATTTCGATGGGGGTGGGGACTACCGAAATTAAAATTGCTTTTTGGGGAGAGGATAATGAATTTCAAATGCTAACTACCAAGACTCCTTCCTGATTAGGAAAGGAGTGGCTTCCCAGTTGTTGAGCGCAACACCAGACCCCACGAACTGAACGTCTATCTTGCTAGTACCCTCTCCCATTTCTACCATGTTCACGTCCCCAAATAACATTTCAAACCTCATCAAGAGCTCCTCATCGGGTCTAGTCTCAGCATACCTAGATGCCGCAGATGTTAGATGTCGTTTTGTACCAGGCTTGGCAAAGGTGTCGGACAATTTTGGTACAGGTTTAGGAAGGGTCCAGTTTTTCTTTTTGGTTCTCTTGGCTTTTTGAATGTCGGCGTGGGTGGGTTTTAATCCCAAGCCGAAGGTGTCATTGTTCACTAGCAGATGGACAGGTTGAGTTATTCCTTGCAAGGCCATTCCTAGCCCTTTCCCCGGTGTAAATCCATTTTTAATCATCTCCCTAGCTACCATCACAGCGGCAGGTGCCACTGTAGGGATTGGCAATCTCTCTCCTTCAGCAATCTTGTTAACTGCTACAATATCTGTCACATGGTACACCCAGGGACCCTTATCTCCATCCACTTCCTCGAAAGGCATTATGGCATTGCAGGTGTCTCCCTCTCAGTGCACTATGATTTCTTGCTGCTCCCATTCAAACTTAACCAATTGGTGCAAGGATGATGGCACGACTTTAGCTGCATGGATCCATGGTCGACCCAGCAACAGATTGTAGGACACAGCGATGTCTAACACCTGAAACTCCATCGTAAAGTCTACTGGCCTAATGGTGACCTCCAAGATGATATCCCCCAAAGTATTTTTGCTTCCTCCGTTAAACCCTCTCACATTCACACTATTCCTCCGGATTCTGTCAGGATTGATATTCAGCTTTCCACGAGTCGAAAGTGGACAAATGTTTGCACTCGAACCATTGTCTATCAACACCCGAGTGACCACTGATTCCTCGCTTTTCACAGTAAGATAGAGTGCCTTGTTATGTTCAGTCCCCTCAATGGGCAATTCACTATCCGAGAACGTAATCTTGTTGGACTCAAAAATCTTGTTGGTAATCTTCTCAAGATGACAGACTGAGATCTTTTCGGGGACATGTGCCTCATTCAATATCTTCAACAATGCTTTTCTGTGTTCCTTCGAATGGATCAACAATGAGAGCAGAGAGATCTGTGCAGGTGTCTTCCTCAACTGCTCTACTATTGAGTAGTCTTGGGATTTTATCTTCTTGAGAAATTCTTCTACTTCTTCTTCAGAGACAGGCTTTATCATATGACTCTCTTTCACCACCTTCATTTTTCTTAACTCTTCCGGGGCAAAACACTTCCCGAAACGAGTTAGGCCGTGTGTCTCGTTGATCTCTCCAGTCACTTCTTTTCCTTTGTACACTACTGCCACCTTGTTGTAGTTCCAAGGTACAGTCTTAGTATCTACCACCGGCATCTGCACCACCGGCCTTATAATTACCGGTTCCATGCACACACATTTCACTGTCAACACTGGTTTCACACCCGGCACCACAACTTTCAAAGTCTCCACCGCTGGTTGCTTTTTCACTGGTTCTTCAGCTATCACTTTTCGTTTCTCAATTTCCTTCTCTGTTTGGCTGCTGGCCTTGATCATCATGACCGACTGGGATGGCTTCCGGCTGCTCTCCTCTTGCACCAACTCTATCATATGTGTTTCATGATGAGCCGGTAGTGGGTTCTAAGTTATGTTCGGGGCCTCCGGAGCCTGTACCTTAATCCTCCGACTATCAATGAGCTCTTGAATAGCAGTCTTCAAATGCCAACATTTCTCAGTGTCGTGTCCCGGTGCCCCAGAGCAATACTCGCACTTGACCGACTGATCGATATTCCTTGGAGGTGGGTTCGGAAGCTTTGATTCGATTGGGCTCAACATCCCCAATTCCTTCAATCGGTGATAGAGGCTAGTATAGGATTCCCCCAATGGGGTGAATGTTTTCTTCGCCTGGTTTCTGTTCCTCATCTCCGGGTCGGGCCTGAAGTTGGGTTTGTTCGGGTTTCTGTAAGTTCTAGAAGAGGGGTAGGTATTTTGTATGTGATAAACATTCTGGCGAGCCTGGGCTCGCCAAACCTGTGGTGGTGGTGGATAAGTTTGGGCTTGTGGATTATGGTAGTGTGGGGTAGTAGGTGGGTAGTATGGTGGAGGTGGGTTGTATGGTGTTGGCAGATATGGCTGGTATGGTCGAGGTGGGTGATGGTATTGGCTACGATTCCAGGGTTTACTCTCCACAACCGACACCTCTTCTTTCTTTTTCTTCCCAATGGCTCCTCCACTCCATGTCTGGATGGCCTGATTTGTGTCCTTAATTACAAAAAAGCTCATAATCTTGTTAGTTTTCAAACCTTCTTCCACAAAACTTCCCATTTTTACGACTTCATTAAAATTCTTGCCAATGGCTGACACTAGATGTCCATAGTAGGTAGGCTCCAAGCCTGCAAGAAACAGTCTACCATTTCACTTTCTTTCATCGGCGGATTCACCCTCGCCGCCTGTTCTCTCCACCTAAAATCGTACTCTCGAAAGCTTTCACCAGGTTTCTTTTCCATCTTAGTGAGTGACAACCTATCCGGTATTATTTCCAAATTGTACTGGAAATGGTTAGCGAATACTTGCGCAAGATCATCCCAGATGAACCACCTGGTGTGATCTTGGCGCGTGTACCATTCCAGTGCGGAACCACTCAAACTTTGGCTAAAGTATGCCATCAGAAGCTCATCTCTTCCCCCTGTGCCGCGCATCTTGCTGCAGTATCCTCTAAGATGGGCCACCGGATCTCCGTGTCCACTGTACATGTCAAACTTTGGCAACTTGAACCCTACAGGGAGTTGCACTTCTGGAAACAGACATAGGTGTTTGTATGCCACACTTACTTGTCCCCTAGCCCTTGTATATTACGAAAGGACTGCTCCAAACTCCTCATTTTTCTGGCCATCTCCTCCTGTTCTAAGTTCCTAACAGGTTTTTCTTCGATCTCCTCCTTCAACGGAGTGTGAGATTCATACTGCCAAAAGGTTGGTTCAGGCGGGTAATAGTGGGTGTCTTGTACATGGAACAACGACTCACTGGATGACTTATGCAAAGCGGAAGGTGGAGGTGCTACATATACCAGAGCGACCTGTAGTGGCTGGGGTGGCACTTGTTTTGACAGTGGCGGTGGTACTTGAGAGGTGGAGGCATAGTAGTGGTGATAGTCTGGATATGTAGAGGACGAGTTCATAGTGGGTGGCTCAGGGTTGGGATTGGCTGGAGGGACGTATGCTGGGTTAGCGGGATAAGTAGGTAAGGGTTGACCCCTCGACCAAGCCTGGTACATATCAGCCATCTGCTATTTAAGCTTGTACATTTCTTTTTTCATTCCCGTCACGTCCACAACTTCCTCCTCTTGGACGGGGTCCATGACTGTTGGTTCAATTTCTTGAGATACGGCCTTTGTCATTGTCTTAGATCTTATGTTGTAGGGATGAGTAGCCAGAATGCCAGTTGTCAGCTAGAATCTGGATCTCATAAATAGCAATACATGTTAGTGGTTAGTACATGAAAAGATAAGATGCGACGATTTGAAAGAATCACATTTTTGCCTTCGAACGTCATGCATCATCCCGGCCTTTGTTTCATTTTGACCCAATCTCATCATTATCTTTTTTTTCTTTTCCTTTCTTGTTTTTTTCTTCTCCCCTTTTTCTTTTTCAACATCTTTTCTTTCTCTCTTTTTTTTTCTTTTCTTTTCTCTTTTTCTCTCTTTTTTTTCTTTTTTTCTTAACTTCTTTATTGATTTGCGTTCCTATTTATTTGCCTATCGTAAATAAAGAATTGACATAAAGCAAAAGGATTGACAACAACTCTTGATTTCTCATTGATAATTCAAAAACATCGGTTTACAAGATGGTGTTGTGCTACTAATGCAAAGAAATATAAATACAGAATGCATGCCCTATGAATACATTTATGCTCCTTGTGCCCGCGAGACATCGTTCGTTCTTTCCGCGGGCTTATACGCTAATCCCCTTTGGAGCCTATCTAGGTCGGACATGACTTGCTGCACAAAGAATTTCACTGCTGACACAAGTGTTGCCCGGGACATTTCTTCACATAACCGGCTCTTCCGGATGATGTACTGAGCAATATGAACAATTTTCTCTCGAATGAACCCCTTCTCTTGAAGCAATCGACTGATCTATTCGGTGCAAGCATCTAAACTGCGTTGATTCTCCTTTTGTGTTTGTTGTAGCTTAAACTCTAGCCGAGCCATAGTCGTGTAACAATGTTCTCTTTCTTCTTCGAAGTCTTTGATGATCTTGTTACTTTTGACAGTAGCCGTGACAATTTTCTTTCTCAGTCGAGCTACCTCAAACTCATGCTTATCCTGTAGCTGCTGAACCAACTTGGCTCTTTCCTCGGCATCTTTGGCCAGTTGCTTCCGAGCCCTGACTAACTCCTTTTCTGCTTTGGCTAAGTCGAAGCTGTAGTCATTCACTTTGCGCCGAAGAGTTTTAATCAATTTCTCGTCTCGGGCTAAGCGAATAGGGGTCTCGGATGCAATTTTCATTTTAGCAACCTGAGCCTTCAGAATTTCATTTTCTCTCTTCAGCTGTTTTTTCTCTTCTTCGTCGGATGCTACCTGCAAACCGCTCTCAAACTGGAGATCTCTCAACTGTTTTTCCAGCAAGCTGATCTTGGCATTATATTCACTTTCTTTGGCCGCCCAATTCCTATTTTCTTTAGATTGCTCCACCAAATCTTGCAAGTGAGGTCTTTTCGATGGCCTGTCATGCTTAATATCCCGTCGATACCATGCGGAATACCCTGACGACACTTCACCTCGAGCTCTGTTCTGCACACAAGTCTCTACCTTCAAGTTCTGACATTCATTCCAAATCTGTCGGACCTTTACTTCCGGGAATTGCCCATCCGGACTAATCTCTATCACCTGCGAACTGAGGTCCCCGTCCTTTGGTATAACTTGACATCTACCAAGCTGTCGCAGTGCCCTATACGGGGCATAAGGCTGGATACTTTTCAAACCCATGATCAAAAAGTGTGACCCTTCTGTCGGCATATAAATCACCTCGTTGAGGGGCAACCAATCATACGCCCAATCGATCTGGCTGTCGGTCAATGATCATAGATGTGAAATCCAATCCTTTACTCCTTCTGGCAACTTAACTTCTTTTGTTCTCGTGTAAAATTCTTCGAGGCACGTTCTTTCAGTCGGCCCAGAGCTTGAGAATGAAGGATGATGTCATAGATGTTCTATCAACCAGATTTGCAAAATCAAGTTGCATCCCTCAAAGAAGTTGGACCCTGCTTTGCATATAGTCAAGGCATGGTGCTAAAATCATTGGAGCCAAAGTACAATTATCTTGACTACCAAAGTGCTTGCCACCCCAGCAACCTTTATATCAATGTACCCGTCTTTTCTCGGAAATATGATGGTCCCGAGAAATGCCACTAAGAAAGCAAACCGTCGATGCTCCTCCCATTTTGCTCGGTTGGACTTGCTACAAAGCTTGTTCGTGGAGTCGTTGAAACCCCCGACATGTCCATATCTGCTATAAATGAAGTTCAAGGAGCAAAATTCGTTGGCTAGATCCTCGTTGTGGAAGTTTCTGGCAACTTTCAAAGAATCCAAGAAGCGGTGCACCATTACAGCTCTTGGGGCCACCGGCTATTTTTCTTTCAAAGGGACCTCGTTCTTCCCTATGTGAAAAGCAATTTCCTACAGAGTGGGAGTGATTTCAAAGTCCGAAAGATGTAGTATATTGTGTGCAGGATCCCAATATGTGACTAGTGCTCTGATTATGTCGCCTCGGGGAATTATGTCCAATAAGCCCGTGAGATCCTTTAAGTAGCCTTTGATCCAATTTTGACCTTCTATTCCCATGTCGTTCCACCATAGTCTTAGCTCCAAAGGGATTTTATTCATTAAGGCGAAAGGTTCATTCTGTATTGTGCTCATCCTGCACATTTATTTAAGGCGATTTTATTTAGAAAAAGAGAAAAATGTTTTTCAATGCAAATTTTCATTTTGAATTTTGACAAAGAAAGAGACACGACTCTCGAAGTGGTCATTTTTGCCAAAACAGCCTTCCGACATCCTTTCGGAACATTCGGCCGTTTCCAAAAATAGCGATCACTCCGATTATTTGAAACGAAAATATTTTTGGTCTTTTTCTAAAAGGTGGTTGGACCCGTTCAAACCTGCGTAGTTCGGTCAGATTAGTTGACCAATTATTTCAACAACAAAGCCATTTGTTTCTTCAAATTTTCTGATTTTCTGACTGCACTTTTATCACTAGCTCTTATTTCTCTCTCTTCTCTTATTTTTGAACACTTTTCTAACCTCGGGAATTTTGCTGGTCCGCATAACAATCAAGGACAATAAAAATGCAACACATAATATGCTCGGTCTTTTAAATACCGGGTCACCTGTCCTAGACGGACCCAACCCCTGTGTTGAGTCCCCTAAGTTAGATATGATGCAAATAATCATCCTGGACCTATGTTCAACATCTTATAGTTTCATTGAGCGCTAGACCATGTACCCGAGCGGACAACTCGAATCGAGGAGGGGGCTACGTACCCGTGACTCGCGGAGTCAATAGGCTTTGTAACTTATCCGGCCTCTGTTTCTTAGTTTCAGGTGTAACTTAACAGAAAGGGGAGTCTCAATCAGTAAGCACATCCCCGGGGGTGAAGAAGAGAAAGGTTTTCAGCACAATTTTATATACGATCCACATAATATCAAAGCGGTAAAACACATAGCATGTTGTTCAAAACATATAACAAAGTCAAATAATATCGAGGATGACGATTCTAAGGAGCTCGAGTTCTTAAACCCTGATACCGAAGTTCTGGGTTGGTATTCCCCAGCAGAGTCGCCAGAGTTGTCACACCTCCCTTTTTACTACCCTACATACCTGAAAAAGGCTTTTGTACCGATCCGTTTGGAAAGATACGTAGGGCATACCTCAACATTCGAATACCCGCGACGGATATAACAACAAAGAGGAAGGAGTCTTTCCACATAAAGGACAATCGGTTCGGGATTTTTATTTAATTATCAGAGTCGCCACTTGGGAAAGATAATGGTGTCCCAAGTCACCGGTTAATCCCGAATCCGAGGAAGTTGACTCTGTTTTTACAGTCCGCGAAACAAAGACCTGGGTAAGGAACTCAGTTAACCCGGGAGAAGGTGTTAGGCATTCCCGGATTCCGTGGTTTTAGCACGGTCGCTCAATCATCGCTCTCGAATATTATTTGACTTGTTATAGATTTTAACAATATGTATACGTTTTCTCTTTTGACATTTTAAAGAATTGCAACATCGTGAAAACGCACCCCGAGTTACACCGCAACCAGTACGCCTGTGACCTTTAGTACATTTAGGCTTTGCCGGGATTTGGGATTTGAGTCGCACCAAGTGAACACTCGTTCATAAGGAAGGTGTATTAGACCGTGCCTAATAGAGTCTATCGGTTTTTAATTCTTTTGGGAGAAGCTATGAAATTTACTAGTAGCTTTCCCGGTTCTATTTACGTATTTTTACTTTATTACTAAAGGGGGCCCTACTATTTGGTGTCATGTGAGGCTCATCCCGATTTAATTTTAATAGTTCAACCTTATTGTTTAACTATATTTTCTATACATGTTCTTTCCTTAATTAATTATTATCGTTTCTGGATTGGGCCCAGGCCCTTGTCATTGCCTTTATTGGGCCTGGGCCTCTACACCTTTATTTAAACAAATACGGGATCTGCCCAGGTCTTAGAAACCCAGGCTGTCTTCAGGCGTTTGTTCAACTTCGTGTAATAATTCAGGCCCATGCTACATATTGGGGCCAAATCACATTGGAATAAAAACAAAGATAAAGATGCTGAATTCATAGGAAACAGATACTCAGAATAAAGAATGAAATCAAATCACTTTTATTTATTTATCAGGAGATGAAAATCACTGTACAATGCTATTCATGTTAACCTTAAACTAAAATACCTCGATTCATATGAAATCCGACTACTTCTACACTTCTACTTTTCTTAAGGGCTGATATACACTAAAATTGAAAGTTATTTAACTAAGAAATTAAGAGCAGATGGTTTAACTATACGAAGCATGATTTAAACAATTTGATTACTTACTTAATGAGGACCTGAGTATCTAAAGTTAAGTGATTTGGTGATGTATATATACATGATAGTATTACTGGATTTTCTATAATTTGTACTCATTCATTACCACCTTCCCAGTAGCAAATGACTCGTTACTTCTGTTAACTATTCTTCCCTTTTGAACATATTTGCATCTATACACGAATTCATAGATGTGATTAACTACTAATATTAATTCGAGCCACACTTATTTGATATCACGAATCCAGTCTTAATTGAGCTATTACTTCATTTTTACTTGTTTCTCTTTTGAACTTACTCTAATCCAGCTATCACTTTCCAAATCAGATTACCTACATGAGTTGGTCGAACTTACTGTCATCGATTCACACTAGAGTTATCTAACCTTGTTTTACGATTTTTACCTATTTAACTAGGTGATGTACTATCTACACTACACTACTACTATTAATCTATCTATTACACTGTTTTTGTTTTTGTTTTTCTACTAATACATACTACACTACATTTAAATTACAGATCTAAGCTATATTAAACTATTAATCAAAAGAATAAATCAAAATACAAAACAGCAATTGATTTCAACTCTCGAACTTCTTTCCAATTAAGCATTTCAACAGTACAGCTTAATTCGAACAAGGAAATGTACCTGGATCAGCAAGGTAAAAGCTAATGAGTTCTAGGGGTTAAGAGCAAGTAATCAACAACAGACTCGAACAAAGGCAATACAACAACATAAGATTGAATCTCAGATGAACAGAAAAACCACAACAACAAGAAGATAAGACATCCAAGCAGAACTCGAGCAAAAAACCACAAAACAGGCAGAAACCAGATATTCTCACTCGAAAAATGCAGGAAAACTACTTGCTATTAACTATTATATTTTTTACTCTGGATTTCTCTATTGAAAAAAAAAACCAGCCCATACTTAACTCTTTGGGGGGGGGGTATTTATAGGTATTGAAATGGCAGATTTCTTGGGGGGAAAGAACAGAAGTTAATTCCATTTCTTCCCCCATAAGAATTACTCCATCTACACTTACACCCCATTTTCTGTTAAAATATCACTTCCAACATGTGCTGGAAGGTTCTTTTTGATTATATTCCTAAGATTTTACCAAAGTATCCCTATTAGTTATAGATTTTTACTGATTTCCCTTTTTAGGGAGACCATTATACCCCTCAATCTCTGCAATATTGCATAAATCAAGAGTACAAATGACTCCCATGACCCTATATGCTCTATTTAATCTACCATTTTACCAATTTGTGTTCCTTTTATGCCCTTAAGGTTACTACTGAATTACCCGACCTCCCTAGGTCAGGTTTTCAGCATTTTTGGACTTATTTAACTAAAGGCCAGTCCTTGCATTGATATTTAAGGGCTGGCCAGTTCTATCTTAAAGAACTATTTCAATTTTAACCCTTTTTGTTTCATTTTCTGTTAATTAAAACTTTTATTTCAATTTTTAAACTAATTGCAGGACTACCCTGCTTTATTGTTATACTTAGCCTATTCAAAACTTACCCAGTCTCAAGTTGAGACTTGGCTTGGGCAATTGAAGCCCATTTACTGAACACAAGCTGGGCCAAGGCCTTTGCAGACCTAGCCACCTGTGATTCAGGGCTCAAATGAGCCTTGATAAGTCTGAACTTGCAGACTAGACCAATTATTACATAACTAGCCCACTTAAGGGTAGACCAATATGTGTTGGACCTTGCAGAGTGGTCAATTTGCATAATTGACCACTCTTGGTCATTTATTTATCTTATAACCTATTTTTTCATTTTCAATTTTAACCTATTTCAAAACTAACCATTTGTGAAACTTAGTGCTATTACAGCTATAACCAATTCCCCTAAGGTTAATGCTCATACTAACAATAAATTACTGCAAACTCAGTCATTTCAACATACAATTGCACACGTAGCTGCATGAAACCAAACATTGTGCATCAATCAATTAAAACTCAGAAGGGAAGTTTGATAATGTTGAATCTTAACTAATCAACTCACATAACTCAATTTCATGTAACAAAGTGTCAATTAACATCAATCAGACATTAATCACAACCAATTCATGTTAGATGATTCACTGAAAAACCCAAAACACTTAGAGTTCACATAGAAGCTAAATTCTCACAAAACAGTCAACAAGAAATGAAACATGGCTTATTTTAGACATAAGAACAATGGACCTTGACAGATTAACATAAGAATGGTAATCAGAATTCACTTTCAAGTACTAACCCTAGCTTGATATATACATGGGATGGATAAGATGAAGATAAAGAAGAGAAAAGACATGAAGAAACAGTGAAGAAGAATTCTACAACTATCATGTGAAGTAACAGAAGAGAGAAAACTAATCACCAAAATGCAAATGAAAGAATACGAGAGATGTTATTAGAGCAAAAATCCTTGAGTAAACATGAGAATCAAACTGCTAAACCTAGAATCATGTAAAGAAGAGAAAAACAGTAAAGACATTGAGAGCTAATAGAAGAAACCCTAATCGAAGTCAAACAACTAAAACATGAAGAGAAACAGAAGAGATATTGAAAATCAACAAGATGAAGAACACTAATACTAACAGAAGATGAAGAAAAACAAGGATATCAAGGTCAAATCTTCAAAACAGAGAGACAAACAAGATCCAAACAACGAGATAACCTTAATATAAGAGATGAAGGAAAATGGCTAAACTATCATTAAGACTAAACATGCAAAGAACATAAAAGAAGAACAGTCATGCTATTGAAAGCTAACAGATCAGGAACCCCAATATACACAAAAGAATGAAAAAGGAAAGTGAAATCAAGGCAGATCTTTTAAAACCAAAGAAACAAAACATCATCGAAACAACAAGACAGAAGGAAAACAAAAAATGAACAAGATGAAAAACCCTAATACTAACAGAAGATGAAAAAGCACAAGGGACATCAAGATCTTTAAAATAGATAAATAAACAAAAACATCAAGACAAAAGATACAAAACATAAGAAAGCATGAACATGAACAGACGAAAAAAGCAAGCAAAGCATAGAGGGGTAAAGGGACTTAGCTTGCAGGGTCGGTCCCCTGAGCTTCCATTATTCACTCTTTTCACTCTCCTTTTTAGGCTTCTTTTTTTTTCTTTTCTTTATTTTTTTTTCTGATTTTCTTTGTTAGACTTCAAGGTGAAGTCTTTTTGAGATTTGGTTTGGAGTGGGGTATTCTGAGGGGGGTAAAGGTGAGATCTTGAGAGGGGCTTGGGTTTGAGTCGTCGGAGTTAGGGTTCCGGTGACTTTCTTTTGGATATTCAAAGGGATAAGGGTAGATTCGAGGGAAAGCAATGGGATAGGGTGATAGATCAGGTTGAGATGGTGCTATGGTGTTGATTTGGGGTGGTTTCTCATAGGATGTGGTCACCGGAGGTAGATTCCGATGACCGGAGATCCAAGAACAGGGGGTTTTTAGGGTTTTCTCAGAGTTCTGGTTGAAGTGTGAGACGAAGAAGAAGAAGAAGAAGGTGGTCTTGGGGTGTGGCTGGAGACCACCGTGGGAGGTGGTGGCCTCCATGGCCGGTGAAGTGCAGAAGGGGGGAGGTGAAGAAGAAGATGAATGAGAAGATGGCGGCTAGGGTTTGCGAGGTTACAAAATGGCTGCTCTTCAACAGACCAAAGCCTTATATAGTCGTGGAGGTTGAGGTGATCTTGGCCGTTGATTTGCTGATGATAAACGATTATTATTGGCGTTACATAAACGGCGTCGTCTTAATGCAAATGAGACCCAAGCTTTTAATCGTTAGATCAACTTAAGCGGACAGCTGAGATTTGATCCTGCATTTCAGTTAATTAATTAATTCCGTCAATTATCTCAGCTGTTGGATTCATGCTTGTGGATGGCTGAGATCACTTGTCACTTAGTGAGCTGGACCAGTACATTTGGGCTTAAGGACTAGGCCGTCCAATTGGACTGTATATGACCCAGTCTCATTACACTATATGTATTTTTTGTATTTTTCTGTTATTTTAATTATTTTTATGTATTTTCTTGTTGTATTTTATTTCCTATTTTTATATTCTTTTCCAATTACTCAATTTCTTTTAATTTCCTATTTTTCCCAATTTTTCTGATATTTTTGCTATTTTCTACTATATTCCCTTAATTTTCGCTAATTAAAGCTATTTTTGTTAATTTTATTTTTAATTACTTAATTCAAATAATGCAAGTATTTAACCTATTTTTTTAATTTTCTAATTTCTAATTATTCAAATACACAAAGTGTATCTAATTTCAAACAAAACATGCAATTACACTCAAAAATATTATTTTATTTTAATTTTGGAATTTACTTACCTAGTGCAAAAATCATGTGCTCACAGCTGATAAAGCACAAAATCGGGGATCGGCACCCCCTCTCTGAACTTTGTCTCCGGGACGTTCATCTGCCGGGTGACCTCTACCTCTGGCGGGACGATCTCCACCTCTACGGTCTCAACCTCCACCTATACGATCCCTACCCCTACCCCTGGCTGGCTGGGCAGGCAGTGGGTCAGCTGGGGCATAAATCATGGGGCTAGGACCCTACTGCTGAGATTTGCCCGATGCTCGAGGGCAAAACCTGGCAATGTGCTTCGGGTTGCCGCAAGTGAAGCAAGCCCTCGGCTGATAAGAATAACGGAGTGGTAGTGCGCTGATAGGCTGCTAGTCTAACTGATATTACTGGGGGCCACGATCACCTGAACCACCCTGTGAAGCCTGGAGAGCTGACTGAAAAATCCTGGAAGACTGGCCCATGTCATAAGAATCCCTGCCTCCAGATGAGGCACCACTAAATCTGCCAGAATGATGAGGCCTCTTGTCTAATTCATGACTACCTCCCCGAGCAAGAGCCATCTTAACTCTGTAGGCTGCATTAGCCGCCTCCTGAAAAGATATGTCAATCCCAAATCTCATAGCCATCTGAAGTCGGATCGGCTGAATAAGCCCATCAATAAACCTGCGGACCCTCTCCCGATCCGAGGGGAGTATCACAACTGCATGACATGCTAGATCCACAAACCTCGTCTCGTACTAGGTAACAGTCATAGAACCCTGCTGGAGGTGCTCAAACTGCCTCCGAAGGGCCTCCCGCTAAGTAACAGGGAGAAACTTCTCCAAAAATAACTCCACAAACTGGTCCCACGTTAAAGTTGGGGACCCTGCTGGTTGAGTCAAACAGAAATCTCTCCAACAAGTCTTGGCGGATCCTACAAGCCTGAAAGTGCAAAAATCAACCCCATTGGATTCCACTATTCCCATAATCTTGAGAATCTCGTGGCAACTAAATAAGAAGTCCTGGGGATCCTCCGATGGAGCACCGCTGAAAGTGGTGGTAAAAAGCTTGGAGAACCGATCAAGTCTCCATAGAGCATCAGAAGTCATGGCCACTCTATCTCCGGCCTGAGATGTAGTGCCTGTCTGAGTGGCCACTGCGGGCTGAACTACTGGTGCCTGAGCCTGAGGAGCTACTGGCTCCGGAGTACGAGCAATAGGAGTCTGGGCCCCTCCTCCGGCCTGTGAAGTGGCTGGTACAACTGGTAATAAACCTGCTCTGGCAACGCTGTCCATAAAACCCGCTATCCTGACCAAAGCCTCCCGAAGATCCGGGGTAAATAAGACCTCTCCTGGGACCTGAGCTGGGCCCACTGGAGCTACTAGGGCTGGAACCTCCTCACCATTTTCAACATGAGGCTCTACCTCTGGAACCGCTGCTTGGGGCTGAGCTCTGCCCCTACCACGGCCTCCGGCACGACCTTGGCCCCTGCCCCTCACGGGAGCTGTCTAAGGCTGGACTGCTGATCAGTGAATGAAGAAGCGCGAGTTATCACTATCTGCAAAAGAACAGAGTATAAACTCAATTAGTATTTGAGGAACAAATCACACGACAAGAAGGAACAAATGAGAGAATGTTTTCCTAACTCAATAGACTCTAGAGGACAAGTACAGATGTCGTCGTACCTACCTCTCAGACTCTACTAAGCTTGTTTGATAAGATAGCTTGTATCCAAACATAAAGAATTATGATACTTCTTGTGTACATAAGAAACTGGTGGGTATAGGGCCCAAACGGCTTCACTCCAGTGCCTTTGACTATTGCTACGACCACCAATCGCAACATTGAATTGAGACTTTCCACCTTGCTTTGGACTTGAATGGATCTACTTCTCCTCTGTCAGATCAAATAGGTCATCCCGGCTGTCCCGATATTTTATCTGTTCATTTCGTCAGATATTTGAATCATACGATTTTGAGGATTCTGCTTTTCACATTCATTCTATAGGACCAAAATAAGGCCTTTCATTGCTAGTTAGAATAAAAACCTCAATAACAGCCTTCATTGAACCCCTTCTTCCTATCTTTGCTACCTATGAAACAAGTCCCTCTTTCATTCACCATAAAAAGACGCAACTGATAGATGGATGAATATACATTTGATGGCCATTTCTATGAAGAAAAATCTCGAGTTGGAGGCATCGCTTAAGTAACCTAGTGCTCTGATACCAACTTGTCACGACCCGGATTTCCCACCATCGGGATCGTGATGGCGCCTAGTCGTGGTAGCTAGGCAAGCCAATTTACTCACCACCTTTACATTTACTCAAACATCTTGTTCTTAATTTAATAACAAGAATATTAACCATAACTTTAATTGCGGAAGTCTTTTTATAAAAACTAAATAATAGTATGAAATACTCGACAATAAATCCTCTACTCACGATGTGAAGTCACAAACTCATGAACTACTAAGAATAACTACACATAATGGTCTGAAAGAAATAAATAATAATCGTCTGTCTAAAACAATGAGACTATAACTATAATGAAAACAATAAGAAGAGACGCCGGGCTCGCGGACGCCCGAAAGCTACCTCAGTCTCGAAAGTATAATAATCATGCTAGTGAACTACTGTTGCTGTTGTTGCTGCTCAAAACCTGGACCTGTGCAAAAATGCATAGAAGTATAGTATCAGCACAATTAGACCTGATGTGCTGGTAAGTGCCTGGCCTATCCCGGCGAAGTAGTGACAAGGCTAGGACCAGACACTCACATAAACATGTGCAATTCCATATACATATATACCAACTTAAGCAGTAAAATAAGGGGAGGGACATGCTGGGGGATACACCACAGTCAATTATAGAAATTACCCGCAAGAAGTATATCTGAACGATAAAACCCTGAATTTTTACACATACGAACACAAATCACAAAGCTGTAATATATAAGTGCTCGGCATGCCACACGATCCCAATTTATAATATATAAGTGGACGTCATTCCACATGATCCCAGTTCATAATATGTAAGCGGTCGGCGTTCCACATGATCCTAGTTCATAATATGTAAGTGGTCGGCGTGCCATACGATCCCGGTTCATAATGTATATATATAAGTGGACGGCGTGCCACACTATCCCTTTTTATTTCAACATAATAAACAACCAATCCCGGCAAGGGAATATTCCAAATATTACTATGTCCCGGCAATGGAGCAATAACAACAACAATAATAAGGTCCCGGCAAGGGAACAATAATATAACTTTCAAAAAGGTCCCGGCAAAGGATTAATCATAATTTCATTTAATACTTTCATCTTCTACTCAACAGTAATTATCATTCGAGCCAACACTCCAAAACATTTATTTTTCATAGCTCATTCTTAGACTCTTCACATTTATAGCAATTTGTATATTAGCTTAGAAGAGTTCCAAATTATCTCACAACATGTACAAACAGAGACCCACAGTCATGCTAGACTCTAATGTATAGATGCTCGTCACCATGCCTATACACCGCACTCGATCATTTAGCAATTAGCAAGTTATATTACTCTAATCCTATTCCCTCAAGCTAGGATAGATCAAACACTTACCTTAAAGTCTTGAAGTCCAATTAACCTTCAGCTATCGCTTTACCTTGTAACTCAACCTACAACTCACTCGAATCTAATCATAATTGGTTTAATTACTTTAATAAACACTATATGAATTGGTTTGAATGCATACAAATGGGTTTTCCAAAGTTTTCTCTAAAATTCCCAAATGCCCCAAGGCCCATGCGGTCGAAACTCGGGGTTCGGACCAAAATCTGGTTACCCCTTCCCTCACAAGTTCAAATATATAATTCTTTTTTAAATCGAACCTCAAATCGAGGTCCAACTCCTCAATTTATGAAAACCCTAGGTTCTACCCAAAAACATCAATTTCAACCATAAAAACCTTTGATTTCACATGGAAAACATGTTTAATGATGTTAGGATTTGAAAAAGTTGAGTGAAAAGGAACTTACAAGTGATTTGGAGTGATATTGCTCTTGAAAAATCGCCTATGGGGTTTTGCGTTTTGAAAAAATGGTGAAAAGAGGGTCTAAAATCGTTTAAGTATAAAATTGCACAGGCGGATATGGGAATTGCAAACTTTTGTTCGCAATTATGAACATGACAGGCCAGGCATTCATACTTTGCTTTTGCAAAGTATTTTTTGCATTTGCGACACCCGTTCAAAAAGCGAGCCTTCGCATTTGCGAAGGGTTTTGTCGCAATTGCGACCCCTACTCCAGAAGGCATGACTTTGCATTTGCGAGGTGTTTGTCACAATTGCGACCCCATTCAAATGGCCTAAGTTTCGCATTTGCGAGACTTCAGATTGCATTTGCGATCCCTGCGTAGGACGCCAACTTCACATTTGCAATTATTTCTTCGCATTTGCGAAGATATCAGCTGGGGAAAATACCAGCTGTGATTTATTTCAAAAATTGCTCTCACGACCTATCCAATTTTCACCCGAGCCCTCGGGCTCTAAATCAAACATGCACACAACCTCAAAAACATACGACGAACTTGCTCGCGCGATCAAATCGCCAATATAACATCGTTTTCATATAATCAAGCCTCAAATTCATGGTCTCTTCTCTTAAACTTCATAAACTTTCAAACTTTGAACTCATAGTTCAAAACACGTCAAACGACGTTCAATTTCCGTAAAACTTTGCAAGAAGTGCTTAAATAATATATAAGACTTGTACGGGGCATCGAAACCAAAATGCGAGCCCGATACCATGGTTTTTTAATCAATTTTCATTTTCATATTCCTTAATAATTTCAGAAAAACAATTTAACAGAAAAATTCATATCTCGGGCTCTACGCCTCGGAATTCGACTCCGGACACATGCCCAAGTCCCATATTTTTCTACGGATCTTCTGGGACCATCCGAACGCAGGTCCAGGTCTGTTTACCAAAAATATTGACCAAAGTCAACTATATCAATATTAATATCAAAATTCTTCAATTTTTTCATAGAATTCACATATTCTAACACAAAATTTTCTGGCTACGCGCCTGGACTACACACGTAAATCGAGGTAATATAAAATAAGGTTTTCAAGGCCTCGAAAGCACGCAATAGATGAGGAAAATAGGTGATGACCCTTTGGGTCGTCACACCACTCTTCCAAGTATTGACCATTAGCTTCATCTAAGTTCATGAGACAGGCTGCTAGAGGGTCTTTAATATTCAATTCCTCATCTTCCTCATCCAAAACTACATGCGCCACATCTATTAGAGAGTAATTAAAAAATTTACTTGGTCTTCGCATAGATTTCTGCACGTTGAATGTTATCTCTTCATCGTTTAATCACATTTTGAGCTCTCCAGTTTTACAATCAACTAAAGCCCTCCTAGTGACTAAGAATGGTCTTTCCAAAATTATTAGAACATCTTCAACTCTACACTCTAGAATAATAGAGTCTACGGGAACACAAACTTCCCAACCTATACTAATACATCATCCAGAATACCAGAGGGCCTCTTCACTGTCTGGTTAGCTAGTTGTAGTAACATAAATACGGGTTTAGCTCTGCCAATTCCTAGCCTTTTGTAGATAGCTAGGGGAATGAGGTTTATGCTTGCTGCCAGATCACACAGTACCTTAGCAAATGCTAGTTTCCTATCGTGGATGGAATTGCGAAACTCTATGGGTCAGACAACTTCTTAGCTATGGGTGTCACCACAACAACACTGTATGTCTAAGTTAGTGTAACCGTGGTAAATTCTTGAAAGTCAAACTTGCGTGACATCAAATCCTTCATCATTTTCGCATAACCATGCATCTCTTTTAAAGCATCATACAATGGAATATTTACCTGAATTTTCTTTAACATCTACAAAAACTTCTTGTACTTCTCATGTTTCTGATACTAGGCCAATCTATGTGGGAATGGTGCTGGAGGTTGCTTCTTCCTTGTGATTTTAATTTTTTTCTTGTTTAGGCACTACTTCTATTATCGGTTCCAGTGCAACCTCAGTCACTTTCACAACCTCTTCTTCTTTGTTGGTGTTCACTTGCGCATGATGCACTATTACCTCAATTAACCCTGATCGTCTATCTCAATGTGTATTGGCACTAGTGTCTTAATCGGTCTACTTTCCCAAGCAATTTCTTACTCCATATCTAAGTCTCTACCATTTCGGAGACTCGATGTCATCAGCTGCTTCGAGCCCTAATCTTTTGGATTTGTTTGGGTGTCTGTAGGTAATGTCTTATGGGGACGATTATTTAGGGCCATGGAATTCTATACCAATTGGATATCAATATTCTTTATTGTTGATTCATGCGAGTCTACTCTATCAATTAGTTTTCCAGTGGACCCAAACACTTGTTGCATCATTCTTTCAAGTTTAGCAAACTCATCTTCATGTCTCACGGTCTGTTGTGGAGGTAGTTGATAAGCTTGCTGCTGATTTTGCTGGTTGTAACCCTTTTTCGACTGGTAAGGCACAATTTGACATTATGGTCGCATAGCCCCAAGGTTATTGTTGTTGTTGTTGTACTGCTGCATAACTGGTCTATGAGTTTATGGGGAGTGAATTAAGTCAAGTCTGTGCTCCTCCCATCATTGATAATGGAAACAACAAAAACGCATTGCTTCTAGTGTCACATTATGTTGCCTATGTGTGGCACAAATTGATAGAGTTTTCTTTAGATGTTGTTGAGGGTCTTCAACGTATGACCCATAGAACAGTCCCCTATTTTACAAGAAATGTAGCATGTTATTTATAATCTGGAATGAATCTTCTTGTATCTGAAGAACTATAATGGCAGTTGCTAAGTTATCAATAGTGGGTTGCGCACACTCATATAGTGCTGCTTCTGGAACAAGAGGTACCACACCCTAATCGTTTGTGTCATTCACGTTGTTTCTATTGTTTAGATGATTGTCTTCCATGTTTGGTTCGATTTTTTTGGATGAGTTCTGTTGTAGTTTGCCTTTCCTGTTTGTAAGATTGAATGCCTTGAAAACTTTATCAGGATCTGATAATGCTTCAAACAATTCACTAGTTCTTGAGGAGTGTCTAGGCATGCACCTGTAACAACCAAGACTACAAATGTTAGAATTTCGATGATCAGTTCAAATTCAAAAAAATTGACTACCGTAAAAAAATGGCACTTCTTCTTAACTACAATTAATAACACCATTAATTTCCTGGCAACGATGCCAAAATTTGATCACACCAAATTATGCCTTATAAAAGGACAAAGCGGTCGCTGCAAATATATTCCAGTTACAAGTCTGTAGTCAAATCCCACAAAGAATTTGCCTATCAATCACAACTATTGGACTTATATAAATTCACCTATTCAATCTTTAGATATATTTAAGTAATGTGTTGGATGTTTACTAACTAAATATTATGTATTGAAAATTCAGTAATTAAGAACTAATTGTAAACAGTTTGTAAACAAGAACAGGAATTATGTAAGGTTCTGATTTTCCCTCTTTAAATCCTTTCAAAAACCTCGATACCCTTTTTTGGGGGGAGTTGGGCTTCTTATAGGTCAAGGAGAGTCACCTCTGAACTTACGAATTTACCCCTCAAATAAATATCCTTGGAGAGACGTGAGCGTCCGCGTATGTGCCGCGCATATTGACTCTCTTTTTGCCTGACAAGCGCGGTCGTGGATGGCCCGCACTCCTGAAGTTTTGTTCTACCTTTCCTTTTTCCTTCTTCTTTTTCGCTCTCTCACCTCCGATTGGCCTATTACTCCATATTAACTCCAAAATACTTCTTAATGTCCTCATAGCTCGGGATTGCCCCTACAAAGTATAAAGTTCTTTATTAGAGCAATTTGTTATCATTTAACATTTTATTATCAATAAGTGCAGCTAATTATCACTAAACTACATAATTCTCGCCTAATATCAAATAGCAATATAAGCAAGTAATTTAGTGGATTAGTCAATTGGCATAAGATATATAATTATGTTTTTAAGAATTCTAAATAGTCGTTAAATTGGTTAAACTAAAAATAACATGTAAATTTATAATATATGTTTAAAATTGATAAATGGTCAAAATGCATGATTTTGAGTGTATCATCTCATTTGTCGTGTGGGTTGTGGGAGATTATATGATTTTTGAAGTGAATTATACTCATTACATATTTTTTATGTGTAGGAGTGAGCTTGGATGATAATGGATCCAAAGTTATCAAATTACTGCAAAAAGGAGAAAAATTGAAGGAACGCGAGCTCGTCTATTCTTGTACGTGGCATGAAAACGCACAAAGTAAAGTCACAAATAAGTGAAGTGAAGAAAATGCACATATCGCTTCGCGATATGGAACAATTTCAAAAGATGAACTCGCGTGCATAGGCATACGACACACGGAGGTAGACGTGGATTACAAACTCTCCCATCCAAAGTTGGATTGAAAAGTTCCGACCCTCATCAATTCTAAGTGATATAAATACATCAAAGAACGAAATTTTAAGGGTTAGACTATGAAAGGATAAGTTATGAAACCATTATACTATGAAAGTAGAACCCTGAGTGGTGCCTAAGTAAACTACATACTGACTGAGAAGGGGATACTAGAAATGGTGTTCGCATTTGAAAAATTCGGGTTATACTTGATAGGCTCGGCGATAATTATTTATACTAAACATGTTGCTCTCAGGTAACTAATTGAGAAGAAGGAATTAAAGTCGCACCTAATTCGATGGGTGCTGCTACTACAAGAATTCGACCTGGAAATACATGACCAAAAGGGAACAAAAAACCAAGTGGGTTATTACTTTTCCAGGTTAGAAGGAGTGGAGAAGAGATCATGGAGACTTTAATGATTTAACAACTTCATGTTATTATGACTTACTCATGTGGTTGGAATTTAATTATGGGAATCTGGAAGGTGATTAGATGGAAAATTCTCATTTCAGAAGCATTAAGTTGGAAGAGTTGAAAAAGGTTTTAATTTTGAGTAAACAACCTTGAAATCATGATTTATAGGTTCCAAAAGGTTTGTATGATGATTTACGACTTGAGCGTATGTCAGGATCGGGTTTTGGATGACCCAGGAGCATTTCAGTGCCTATTGTGGAAAGTTGGCGTTTTCGAAGAATTTCATGAATTGGGTTAAAGTGTATTTTAATGTTATGGATGTCTATTTAAAATTCTAAGCCTGCGAATATCTCTGTATGGTGATTCTAGTCTTTAGAGCACGTTCAAATGTGGATTTGGAGGTCCATAGGTCATTTGGCGAAAGTTGGAAATTGAAGGTTTTGGGGAAGTTTGATCGGGAGTGAACTTTTTGATATCTGGTTTAGATTCTGATTTTGGAAGTTTGAGTAGGTCCGTAAATTAGACTTTTGTGTAAAATTTGGGGTCAATCGGACGTGATTGGGTTGATACTCATGATTTCGATGTTGTTTGATGTTATTTGAGACATCGAGCGAGTTTATTTCATGTTTTGGGGCTAGTTTGTGTGATTGGATAGGGTCTCATGGGCCTCGGGTGTGTTTTAGGATGGTTTTGGGTCATTTCTCCCTATTTTGTTGGTGCTCATTCTGGTTCTGGTTTTGTTCTTCGCGAACGCAAAGGGAGTCCCGCTTTTATGAAGAATAAAAATAGTAGATTCCATCTTGTGCTTCGCGAGCGTGAAAAAGAATTTATGGTCCAGTGGGTTATTTCCATACGTGAACTCGAAGAGGGGTCCGCGAATGCAAAGGTGGACCTGGCAGTGTTTTGAGAACGCGGAGGCACAACCGTGGACACGAAGAGAAAGTGACGGAACGGGAAAAAAGGATTTTGGCCTACGTGAACGTGACTATGGAATTGCAAATGCAAAGAAGGTTTTGGGGCTGCATTTTTTATATTCGCGATCACGAGGCACTTTCCCCGTTCGCGAAGAAGGGTCGCCTGGGCAGTGAGGTTTTAAAGAACGGGGGTATGGCCATTTGTATCTCATTTCCTCCATGGGAGCCAACCTAGGAGTAATGTTTCAGCACCAATTTCATTGCCAATCACGAGGTAAGTTATTTATACTAGTTGTGAGTTAAATTCAAGGGTTATATATGGATTTAGGCATGAAAATTTGTTGAAATTTGAAATTTTGAAGAAAACCTTAAAATTGATATTTTTGGACTTTGACCACGAATTTGGGCATGGAATTAAGAACGAATTATATATTTGACTTTGTAATATTATGGGTAATGTTTATCTTCGAAATTTTTCGGATTCCGGGCACATGGGCCTGAGGGTGACTTTATCAACTTTTCGAGCAGAGTTGAAAATTGTTATAAATTTAATTATAATGAGTATTAGAGTATATATTTAGGGAGTTTCACATTGATTGAATTATTTTTGAGAAATGGGAAACGGTTTGAGTTGTTGGGAAAAGCTCTGGGCCGGTTATGGAACTTTAGAGCGAGGTAAGTCTCTTTTCTAATCTTACAAGAGGAAATTAACCTCATAAGTGAATTGATTTAATGCGTGCTTCTATTTATGGGGGCTGCATATGCGCGAGGTTAGGAGAGTCCGTACGTGGCTACTAATTATGCTTATGTCCAGGTAGTCTAGGGCCCAAATTATATATATTTGTATGTTGTACCAGGCCATACGACCGCGGCATAATTCATGCGTAAAGGTTCTTGGAGCCCAATTATAATTGATATTGTTTCATTGGCTTGAGAGACTAATTTGTTAAATGATGGAAATTAATTTGGGATTTACTATTAGTGAAAGAGTTATTTATTTATTTCTTTTATTAAGTTTTCAACTGTATTTATATAATCCATGCTTAATTATAATTTTGGTACTTTATTGTTATTCCATAGTAAGTGTCAAAATAGACCCCTCGTCACTACTTCTTCGATGTTAGACTAGTTACTTACTGAGTGAACGTTGATTTACGTATTCATTCTACAATTGCTGCACATTTGGGTAGACACATATATGCTTAATGGTCTTGTGGGCGCAGAGGCGCGCTATTGTAGGGACTTACGGTGAGATGCTGTCACGACCCGAATTTTTCCCCCAATATCGGGATCGTGATGGCGCCTACTCGTGGTAGCTAGGCAAGCCACTGTATTCATACTATCCTGTTTTTAACACAATTTTAATTAAATAAATGCGGAATACTTTATCGAAATAGAAATAACTAATTACAAAGTAAAAATCATACTGAAATCCTCTACCCAAGACGTGGAGTCACCAACTCACAAACGACTATGGAATACTACACATAAAAGTCTGAAAGAAATATAACACAATTTTGTTTGTCTCGGAACAAAGAGACTCCAGCTAATAACATAAATAAAGAGAGAGACGCCGGGCCTGCGGACGTCTGCAAGCTACCTCGGTCTCAAATATGATCAACTCCCACGCAATCTATTTACTGCTGCTGCTGCTCTTGATCGTAACCTGGACCTGTGCAAAAACGCACAGAAGTGTAATATCAGCACAACCGACCCCATGTGCTGGTAAGTGTCTGGCCTATCCCGGCGAAGTAGTGACAAGCCTAGGACCAGACACTCACATAAACCTGTGCAATTTAATGTCTATGTATACCACAGAATAACAAGAAATAACCAGGTAATAACATAATAAGAAATATCTCAAAGAATTCAACAATTAACAACATTAAATAAATTCACAAGGAAAAGCAAAGTATAATGTAAACACAAGTAATATCAATTCAAGAAATAGCAAGCGGTTGCACGGCATCACCCTTCGTGCTTTTACTCTCATCCTCACCAAATAAACAAATAAAGTACACGGCATCACCCTTCGTGCTTTTACTCTCATCCTCACATCCATAGTACGGCATGATCCTTCGTACATGGTTCAATAACAGAGGGCACGGCATGATCCTTCGTGCATAATCAATAAATAAACATGGCACGGCATTAACCTTCGTGCATAAATAAATAAACATGGCACGGCATCACCCTTCGTGCATTATCACTCTTCCTCACCCAAATAACAATCATAGTTAAGGGCAAAGAAAGAAACAGCAATTCATAAACCGTCCCATCAAGGGCGATCAATAATTATCTTCACAACAAGTCCCAACAAGGGAGAACAATAACAATTTATTTGTAGTATATCTCAAAATAATCATTTTCCAACGACTCACGGTCATACTAGACGCCAGTGTATGGATGCTCGTCACCACAGCCCATACACCGCACTCGATCACATAACACATAACACATAATCCTATTCCCTCAAGCTAGGATAGAACAAACACTTACCTCGAATGCTTATGAACAATTCAATCCGTGGAAATGTCTTTTTCTTTCAACTTTGGCTCCAATCCAATCGTATCTATACACAATTGATTTAATATCATCAATTCTACTCAACAAACAAATTCTTAAGACCAAATACAACTTTTACAACATTCTGCCGGAATAGTGAATTTCAACCCCGGGCCCACATGGTCGGAACTCGGGGTTAGGACCAAAATCCGGTTACCCATCCCCCACGAGTTCATGTATATGATTTGTTTCAAAATCGGACCTCAATTCGAGGTCCAATTCCCCAATTTATGAAAAACCCTATTTTCTAATAAAAACAAGAATTCTACCATGAAAATCATTGATTTTTAATGAAAAACATGTTTAATGATGTTAGGAATTGAAAGAATTAAGTAAAAAGTGACTTACAATCGTTTTGATGAAGAAGAAATCCTTGAAGAATCGCAAATGGGTGTTTTGGTTTTGTAAAAAGTGAAGAAATGACTGAAATTCGTGTTTTTCAGGTCTCGGTGTTCGCATTTGCGAGCATGGGTTCGCAATTGCGAACCCCGACCAATTTCTGGAGTTTGAAAAATAAGCTAAGGCTGGGAAGTTCGCATTTGCGAACATTTGTTCGCATTTGCGAACACTGGCAGGCAAAGGGGTGTTCACATTTGCGAACCAAGGTTCGCATTTGCGAACACAGGCTGAATAAGGCATTGTTCGCATTTGCGAACAATGGTTCGCATTTGCGAACCAAGGCAGACTCTGGGGACCTTCGCAAATGCGAACAATTGTTCGCATTTGCGAACATAGGCAGGCACCGGGGACCTTCGCAAATGCGAACAATTGTTCGCATTTGCGAACAAGGCTGGCTTCGCATTTGCGATCAAGGTTCGCATTTGCGAGCCTTGCCTTACACTGTCCCCTTCGGAATTGCGAGAAATACTTCGCAATTGCGAAGCCAACAGCTGGGTGAAAAACCAGCAGTTCAAAAATTCAGAATTTCATCCAACGGCCTATCAAATCTTTACCCGAGCCCCCGGGCTCCAAACCAAACATGTACATAACCTCAAAAACACATTATGGACTTGTTCGTGCGATCATATCGCCAATATCACTTCGTTTTAATCAAATCAAGCCTCAAACTCATGATTTTCATACTTTTGATTTTCAAAACTTCTTAACTTGGAACTCAAGGTCCAAAACATCTCAAATGACATCCAAATGTCACCAAACTTTACAGAAATCACATATATAATATTTAAGACTTGTACCGGGCGTCGGAACTAAAATACGAGCCCGATACCAAGGTCAATTAATTTATTTCCTTTAATAATTACATCAAAAACATTTTCACATAAAAATTCATAACTTGGGCTCTAGGCCTCAGGAATTCGACTCCGGACGCACGTCCAAGTCCCATATTTTCCTACGGACCTCTCGGGACCATCCAATCTCGGGTCCGGATCCGTTTACCAAAAATGTTGACCGAAGTCAACCATATCAATATTAATATCATTTTTATCCAAATTTCTCATAGAATTCATATTTTCTATCACAAAATCTTTCCGGCTACATGCTCGGATTGTGCATGTAAATTGAGGCAACATGGAATGAGGTTTTCAAGGCCTCAGAAGCTCAAAATGATTAATTAAATAAGTGATGACCCTTTGGGTCGTCATAATCTCCACCTCTAAAACAACCGTTCGTCCTCGAACGGACAAAAGAAAGAAGTACCTGAGTCAGGAAACAAGTGTGGGTAACGGCTCCGCATATCAGACTCGGACTCCCAGGTCGATGCCTCAGGAGGCTGACCTCTCCACTGAACACGCACAGAAGGATAACTCTTCGACCTCAGCTGTCGAACCTGCCGGTCTAGAATAGCCACCGGCTCCTCCTCGTAAGATAGATCATTGTCCAATTG
The DNA here is from genome assembly GCA_032618575.1 of Nicotiana noctiflora. Taxonomy (NCBI): domain Eukaryota; kingdom Viridiplantae; phylum Streptophyta; class Magnoliopsida; order Solanales; family Solanaceae; genus Nicotiana; species Nicotiana noctiflora. The sequence continues at coordinate 214,613 of JASVEL010013685.1, read as the reverse complement.
GATAGTACTGAAGTCTAACACATGTGTGGGATCGTCGTGGTATCTCCGAAGCATAGATACATTAAAAACTGGATGCACGGCTAATAAGCTAGGCGGCAAAGCTAATCTGTAAGCCACCCCTCCCACTCTGTCTAAAATTTCAAATGGACCAATATACCTAGGGCTGAGCTTGCCCTTCTTTCCGAACCTCATCACGCCCTTCATAGGCGACACCCGGAGCAATACTCGTTCACCAACCATGAAATCTACATCTCGAACCTTGCGATCCGTATAAGTCTTTTGCCTAGACTGAGCTGAACGCAATCTCTCCTGAATAGTCTTGACCTTATCTAAGGCCTCCTGGACTAAGTCTGTACCCAACAACCGAGCCTCTCCCGGTTCAAACCATCCAACTGGTGATCGACATCGCCTACCATACAACGCCTCATACGGAGCCATCTGGATGCTAGATTGGTAGCTGTTATTGTAGGCGAACTCCGCTAATGGCAGAAACTGGTCCCACGAGCTTCCAAAACCAATGACACAAGCTCGGAGCATGTCCTCTAGAATCTGAATAGTCCTCTCGGACTGGCCATCCGTCTGAGGATGAAATGCCGTACTCAACTGAACCTGGGTGCCTAACTCCTGCTGGACCGCTCTCCAGAACCGCGAGGTAAACTGCGTTCCCCGATCAGAGATAATAGATACCGGCACCCCATGGAGACGAACAATCTCCCTAATGTAAACCTCCGCTAACCTCTCCGACGAGTAGGAGACAGATACTGGAATAAAGTGTGCTGATTTGGTCAACCTATCAACAATGACCCAAATAGCATCAAATTTCCTCCGAGTCAAAGGAAGTCCAGTAACGAAGTCCATAGTGATCCGCTCCCATTTCCACTCGGGAATTTCAATCCTCCGGAATACACCACCAGGTCTCTGGTGCTCATATTTCACCTGCTGACAATTTAGACACCGAGCGACATACGCAACGATATCTTTCTTCATTCTGCGCCACCAATAGTGTTGCCGTAAGTCTTGGTACATCTTCGCGGCGCCTGGGTGAATAGAATACCGCGAACTGTGGGCCTCTGCTAAGATCAACTCTCGAATCCCTTCGACATTGGGTACAACAAACTCGACCCTGCAATTTCAATACCCCATCATCATCTAGGTTTACCTGTGTGGCACCTCCCCGTTGTACTGTATCTCTCAACTCACGCAAATGAGGATCATCAAATTGCCTCTCACGGATACGCTCTAATAAAGAAGAACGAGCGACCGTGCAGGGCTAACACTCTGCTAGGCTCAGAAATGTCTAATCTCACGAACCGGTTGGCTAAGGCCTGGACATCTAGAGCTAATGGTCTCCGATTGACCGGAATATATGCAAGACTACCCATGCTGGCATACTTTCTACTCAATGCATCGGCCACCACATTAGCCTTACCTGGGTGATATAAGATAGTAACATCATAGTCTTTTAGCAACTCTAACCATCTCCGTTGTCGTAGATTCAACTCCTTCTGCTTGAACAAGTACTGTAGGCTTTTGTGATCGGTGTACACCTCACATGTCACACCATATAGATAATGCCTCCAGATCTTTAAGGCATGAACCACTGCTGCTAATTCAAGATCATGAGCTGGATAATTCTTCTCATGTATCTTTAACCGCCTCGAAGCATAAGCGATAACCTTACCATCCTGCATCAATACCGCTCCAAGCCATGTACGAGATGCGTCACAATAAGCTGTATAAGGCCATGTACCTGTAGGTAGTATCAACACCGGTGCGGTGGTCAAGGCTGTCTTGAGCTTCGAAAGCTCGCCTCGCACTCCTCGACCACTGAAGCCGGACACCCTTCCGGGTCAACTCTGGTCATCGGGCTGCAATGAAGAAAACCCTCTACAAAACGACGGTAGTAACCCTGCTAATCCCAAGAAACTCCGTATCTCGGTCATTTAAGGCTGGTCGAGGCCAATTCGGAATCGCCTCAATCTTCTTTGGGTCTACCGAATACCTTCCACCGATACAATGTGACCCAGAAATGCTACCGAACTCGACCGAACTCACATTTAGAAAATTTGGCATATAGTCGGTTATCTTTCAGAGTCTGAAGAACCACTCTGAGGTGTTGCTCGTGCTCTTCCTGGCTGCGGGAGTACACCGGGATGTCATCTATGAAGACTATCACGAACGGATCTAAGTAAGGCCTGAATACCCGATTCATCAACTCCATGAATGCTGCCGGGGCATTGGTCAACCCGAAGGACATGACCAAGAACTCATAATGCCCATATCTAGAGCGAAAGGGTGTCTTAGGAATGTCAGCCGCCCTGATCTTCAGCTGATGGTAGCCTGACCTCAAGTCTATCTTAGAGAATACCCTCGCTCCCTGGAGCTGGTCAAACAAATCATCAATCCTCGGCGGTGGATATTTATTTTTGATAGTCACCTTGTTTAACTGCCGGTAATCAATACACATCCGCATCGAGCCATCCTTCTTCTTTACAAATAATACAGGTCCTCCCCAGGGGGAAACACTGGGCCTGATAAAGCCCTTCTCAAGAAGGTCTTGCAACTGATCTTTAAACTCTTTCAGCTCCGGCAGGGCCATACGATAGGGTGGAATAGAGATGGGTTGAGTGCCCGGTGCCAGATCAATACAGAAATCAATATCCCTGTCGGGTGGCATGCCCGGCAGGTCCGAAGGAAAAACCTCAGGAAACTCCCGTGCAATAGGGACTGAATCAATGGAAGGAACCTCTGCGTTGGAATCACGAACATAAGCCAGATAAGCTAGACACCCCTTCTCGACCATGCGTCGAGCCTTAACATAAGAAATAACAGTGCGAACGGAGTGGCTTGAGGTACCCTTCCACTCTAATCGGGGTGATTCTGGCAAGGCTAAGGTGACAGTCTTAGCATGACAATCAAGAATAACATGGTATGGGGACAACCAGTCCATCCCCAATATGACATCAAAATCTACCATATCCAAAAGCAACAGATCAACACGGGTCTCGAGACCCCCAAATATAACTACGCACGAACGATGCACCCGATCGACTACAATGGAGTCACCCACTGGTGTAGCCACATAAACTGGAATATCCAGAGCATAGCTGGGCACGGCCAAATACGGTGCGAAGTAGGAAGACACATAGGAATATGTAGATCCGGGGTCAAATAATACTGAAGCACCTCTGCCACACACAAGAATAGTACCTGTAATCACGGCATCTGATGCCTCTGCCTCTGGCCTGGCTGGTAAAGCATAGAATCGGGGATCTGCACCTCCCCTCTGAGCTGCGTCTCTAGGACGACCATCAACTGGCTGACCTCTACCTCTCGCTGGACGGTCTCCGCCTCTACGGTCTCGACCTCCACCTCTATAATCTCTACCCCCGCCTCTGGCTGGCTGGGCAGGCTGAGGGTCAGTTGGGGCCTGAATCATAGGACGAGGACCTCGCTGCTGAGAGTTGCCCGCTGCTATAGGGCAATTCCTGATAAAATGACCTGGGTCACCACAACCGTAGCAACTCTTAGACTGATAGGGCTGCTGGCCCTGACGACCCGAATGGCCTCCACGAACACTCTGAAGAGGCTGAGCATTAATAGGAGGCTGGTCTGAATAATGCCCACCGAGAACCACGATCACCTGATCCACCCTGTGAAGCCTGAAGGGCGGAATGAAAAGGCCTGGAGGACTGGCCTCTATCAAAGGATTCTCTGCTACCGGAGGAAGAACCACCAAACCTGCCTGAATGACGAGGCCTCTTATCTGAAGAATAACCGCCTCCCCTAGCAAGAGCCATCTCAACTCTGCGTGCTGCATTGGCTGCCTCCTGAAATGATATGTCACTCCCCACGCCCATAGCCATCTGGAGTCTAATCGGCCGATTAAGCCCATCTATAAATCTGCGGACCCTCTCCCGCTCCGTGGGAAGTATCAGCAACTGCATGATGAGCTAAGTCGATAAATCTCGTCTCATGCTGTGTAGCTGTCATAGTGCCACGATGGAGGCGCTCAAGCCGCCTCCGAAGTACATCCCTCCGAGTAGCAAGGGAGAAACTTCTCCACAAATAGTTCCGCAAGCCGGTCCCGTGATAAAGTTGGGGACCCCGCTGGTCGAGTCGAGCAATAATCTCTCCACCGAGTCTTGGCGGATCCTGCAAGTCTGAAGGTACAGAAATCAACTCCGTTTGTTTCCACAATCCCCATAGTCTTGAGAATCTCATGGCAACCGAATAAAAAGTCCTGAGGATCCTCTGATGTGGCTCCGCCGAATGTAGTGGTAAATAGCTTGGAGAACCGATCAAGCCTCCATAATGAATCGGAAGTCATGGCCGGCTCCATCACCGGCGTGAGTCGTGGTACTCGGCCGAGTGGCCACGGTGGCCGGATTACCGGTGCTCGAGGCCGAGGAGCTACGGCTCGGAGTATGAGCGATAGGAGTCCGGGCCCCTCCTCCGGCTCGAGAAGTGGGCGGGGCAGCCGATAATAGACCCGCTACGGCAATGCTTGTCCATGAATCCCGCTATTCGGACCAAAGCATCCGGAGATCCGGGGTAAATAAAGCCTCTCCTAGGACTTGAGCTGGGCCCACTGGAGCTGCTGGAACCGGAACCTCCTCGTCGATCTCAATATGAGGCTCCACCTCTGGAGTAGCTGCCTGGGGCTGAGCTCTACCCCTACCACGGCCTGCGATACGGCCTTGGCCCCTGCCCTCGCGGGAGCTGCCGGGGCTCGGGCTGCTGGTCGGCGGACGAAGAAGCGCGTGTCCTCACCATCTGCGAAAGAACAGAATAGAAATCCAATCGGTAATTGAGGAACAAGTCGCACGACAAGAAAGAACAAATGAGAGACTCTTTCCTAACTCGATAGACTCCTGGAGGACAAGTACGGACGTCTCCGTACCTACCTCTCAAACTCTACTAAGCTTGTTCGTGAGTGGTGAGACCTATGTAACCTAGAGCTCGATACCAACTTGTCACGACCCGGATTTTTCCCCCAATATCGGGATCGTGATGGCGCCTACTCGTGGTAGCTAGGCAAGCCACTGTATTCATACTATCCTGTTTTTAACACAATTTTAATTAAATAAATGCGGAATACTTTATCGAAATGGAAATAACTAATTACAAAGTAAAAATCATACTGAAATCCTCTACCCAAGACGTGGAGTCACCAACTCACAAACTACTATGGAATACTACACATAAAAGTCTGAAAGAAATATAACACAATTCTGTTTGTCTCGGAACAAAGAGACTCCAGCTAATAACATAAATAAAGAGAGAGACGCCGGGCCTGCGGACGTCCGCAAGCTACCTCGGTCTCAAATATGATCAACTCCCACGCAATCTATTTACTGCTGCTGTTGCTCCTGATCGTAACCTGGACCTGTGCAAAAACGCACAGAAAGTGTAGCATCAGCACAACCGACCCCATGTGCTGGTAAGTGCCTGGCCTATCCCGGCGAAGTAGTGACAAGCCTAGGACCAGACACTCACATAAACCTGTACAATTCAATATATATATGTGTACCACAAAATAACAAGAAATAATCAAGTATTAACACAATAAGGAATATCTTAAAGAATTCAACAATTAACCACAGTTAATAAATTCACAAGGAAAAACAAAGTATAATGTAAACACAAGTAATATCAATTCAAGAAATAGCAAGCAGTTGCACGGCATCACCCTTCGTGCTTTTACTCTCATCCTCACCAAATAAATAAATAAAGTACACGGCATCACCCTTCGTGCTTTTACTCTCATCCTCACATCCATAGTACGGCATGATCCTTCGTACATGGTTCAATAACGAGGCACGGCATGATCCTTCGTGCATAATCAATAAATAAACATGGCACGACATTAACCTTCGTGCATAAATAAATAAACATGGCACGGCATCACCCTTCGTGCATTATCACTCTTCCTCACCCAAATAACAATCACAGTTAAGGGCAAAGAAAGAAACAGCAATTCATAAACCGTCCCATCAAGGGCAATCAATAATTATCTTCACAACAAGTCCCAACAAGGGAGAACAATAACAATTTATTTGTAGTATATCTCAAAATAATCATTTTCCAACGACTCACGGTCATACTAGACGCCAGTGTATGGATGCTCGTCACCACAGCCCATACACCGCACTCGATCACATAACACATAACACATAATCCTATTCCCTCAAGCTAGGATAGAACAAACACTTACCTCGAATGCTTATGAACAATTCAATCCGTGAAAATGTCTTTTTCTTTCAACTTTGGCTCCAATCCAATCGTATCTATACACAATTGATTTAATATCATCAATTCTACTCAACAAACAAATTCTTAAGACCAAATACAATTTTATAACATTCTGCCCGGAATAGTGAATTTCAACCCCGGACCCACATGGTCGGAACTCGGGGTTAGGACCAAAATCCGGTTACCCATCCCCCCACGAGTTCATGTATATGATTTGTTTCAAAATCGGACCTCAATTCGAGGTCCAATTCCCCAATTTATGAAAACCCTATTTTCTAATAAAAACAAGAATTCTACCATGAAAATCATTGATTTTTAATGAAAAACATGTTTAATGATGTTAGGAATTGAAAGAATTAAGTAAAAAGTGACTTACAATCGTTTTGATGAAGAAGAAATCCTTGAAGAATCGCAAATGGGTGTTTTGGTTTTGTAAAAAGTGAAGAAATGACCGAAATTCGTGTTTTTCAGGTCTCTGTGTTCGCATTTGCGAACATGGGTTCGCAATTGCGAACCCCGACCAATTTCTGGAGTTTGAAAAATAAGCTAAGGCTAGGAAGTTCGCATTTGCGAACATTTGTTCGCATTTGCGATCACTGGCAGGCAAAGGGGTGTTCGCATTTGCGAACCAAGGTTCGCATTTGCGAACACAGGCTGAATAAGGCATTGTTCGCATTTGCGAGCAATGGTTCGCATTTGCGAACCAAGGCAGTATGGGGAATGTTCGCATTTGCGAATATTTGTTCGCATTTGCGAACATAGGCAGACTCTGGGGACCTTCGCAAATGCGAACAATTGTTCGCATTTGCGAACAAGGCTGGCTTCGCATTTGCGATCAAGGTTCGCATTTGCGAGCCTTGCCTTACATTGTCCCCTTCGCAATTGCGAGAAATACTTCGCAATTGCGAAGCCAACAGCTGGGTGAAAAACCAGCAGTTCAAAAATTCAGAATTTCATCCAACGGCCTATCAAATCTTTACCCGAGCCCCCGGGCTCCAAACCAAACATGTACATAACCTACAAAAACACATTATGGACTTGTTCGTGCGATCATATCGCCAATATCACTTCGTTTTAATCAAATCAAGCCTCAAACTCATGATTTTCATACTTTTGATTTTCAAAACTTCTTAACTTGGAACTCAAGGTCCAAAACATCTCAAACGACATCCAAATGTCACCAAACTTTACTGAAATCACATATATAATATTTAAGACTTGTACCGGGCGTCGGAACCAAAATACGAGCCCGATACCAAGGTCATTTAATTTATTTCCTTTAATAATTACATCAAAAATAATTTCACATAAAAATTCATAACTTGGGCTCTAGGCCTCAGGAATTCGACTCCGGACGCACGTCCAAGTCCCATATTTTCCTACGGACCTCTCGGGACCATCCAATCTCGGGTCCGGAGTCGTTTACCAAAAATGTTGACCGAAGTCAACCATATCAATATTAATATCATTTTTATCCAAATTTCTCATAGAATTCATATTTTCTATCACAAAATCTTTCCGGCTACATGCTCGGATTGTGCACGTAAATCGAGGCAACATGGAATGAGGTTTTCGAGGCCTCAGAAGCTCGAAATGATTAATAAAATAAGTGATGACCCTTTGGGTCGTCACAGATGCATTCCATGTTATGAATCCTCCGCATACAGAGTCCCATCATAATTGTCACACCTCCTTTTTACACTAAACGCGCAAGGGCGTAAAGGAGTTTTTCCAATTAAAGGACAATCGGAACGAGATTTATTATTAAAATTCAGAGTCGCCAATTGGGGGATTAATGATGTCCCAAGTCACTGGTTGAATCTTAACCGAGAAAATTATTACTCTATTAAGAGTCCGCAAATTAGAAATCTGAGTAGGAAATTTTGTTAACCCGTGATAAGGTGTTAGGCATTCCCGGATTCCGTGGTTCTAGCACGATCGCTCAATTTGTTAACCTTTATGCCTTTTATTAATAACCCACTTTTATTATATATTTATTTTTAATAAGAATTGCAACGTATGTATCTCGAACCACATTGCACCTGTGCACCCGTGACTTTTGGTACATTTAGACTTCGCTGAGATTTAGATTTGGGTCACATAATTGTACACCCGTATTTAGGAAGGTAATATTATTAAAATACGCGCCTAAAGCCACGACGCGTTTATTATCTTTAGGAAAGATCGTGAAATTCACTAAACGGTCCGCCCAAATTCTAAGAATTTTATATAGCATTTATTGGGGGTCCCACAATTTGAGATGGATCCGAAGCAACTTGATAAGAATATTATTCTGATGCAGTGTCGATTAATAAATTTAATACTGAAGATTATAACTCATGGCCACTGCCCTGACTTAGTCTAATTAATTGTTTTGAAATATTTACTAGCTTATGTGATTGAAATCAATAATAAGACCCCGTAACTCATTCAGTAGCCTTATGAAAATGACTACTTAGAAAAACAACGCATTAAAACATTATAAGCCTAGAAACACTTTAACCTCTAGCCACCCAAATTGACATGCCATCTAAAATCAAATGGCCAGACTCTTTTTTAGCCAAATTCTCAGTAAGCATCAATAGCCGAAATAGGTGAGCGATACAATATATTTGTGTGAAAGTCTAAAAAAAGGAAAACTACAAATTCTTAGATGCTAAAAAGGTGAAAAGAAACAAGTTGAAAGGTGATTTTACTAACATATCCTATTCTAACTATTTTGAATTAGTTTTGGCTAATATTACTAAGTTAACACTCCAATGACTTGTGAATTTCAGAGGTGAACTTCTGTTATTACACATGAAGCCTTAAGAATTCGAAATTGTTTCTTGCTTCAATTAGCTTTTCAATTTCAATAACCAAACTACACATGATCAAATTTAAACGAGCTAAAACCAGTGAATAATTTCCAGCTCTAATTGGTATTCAACGTGAAAAATTTCTACTAACACACAAACTAAATTAATTACAGCTATTCTTAATCTGGCAGTCTAATGAATTACTAAAACATAAGGATTCTTAGGTTAACTAACACACTAATACAAATTGATTATCATAACAGTCCAAATTTACTGAAAAACAGTCCAAGCATACAGTCCAACAGTTGATCATAAAATACAATGAACTAAATCACATATGACTGCCTAAAATATAATGAAATTAACAGAGATTTAGAGCTATAGAAAAACTTCGATTTCATTCATTTGCTGACAGAAGAATCTACACTTAGGCAGTCCAAATGTGGACCTAGAATTACGAAAGGGAATAGGAAAGTCAGCTACAACAGGTGAGAAGCAGGAGCAGTTCAACTCTCAGAAAAATAGCCCAAAAAAGCTGAAACCAAGTAAAACCCAAACAATCAAACTACGAATCACTTGAAATGCACTTGTACCAACTCTAAATACACCAGAACACTTCAGAAACACCAAAACCAGTCAAACAAACTCAAAACAGCTCGAAATCCAAGCTAATGACCTCTTAAATTTCAGGAACTAGAAGAATGGGAATCAACAACTAGAAATCAAAATTAACTTGAATTATCTAATGGAACAGTGATATTTTTGGATTTTTCAATTGTTTTTGGACTTTTGAAGGTTTGAATTTCAAAATAAGATCTGAAATTGGAGAGGAACTTTTGGGGAAAATTTGGAGGCTGAAAACTTCTTCTACAAAGCAGGTTAATGCCCTTTTTATAGGCAAAATTAGGGGAGGAAGCTTCGAGACCTTGTTCACACTTTTCCCCCTTTTTTTGTTTCAGATTTTACTAATTAGTCCCTAACTTACTGACTTATTTTTCAAGTTAGTACACCTATTTCTTGTGAATTCCAATTCAAGACCCCTTCTAGAAAGTCCTAGGGGTTCTATCCTGATTTTCCTACCTTAAAATGACTGTATTACCCTTGCCTTTGTTATAGAATTACTATTATTAATAAAATTACCCCTTTTCCTGCATAAACTAACCCTGAAACCCCTTTGAAATTACTAACTATGTAAACTGATCCTAAGTTAAAAATCTAACTATAGTTAAGCTAACTACTCTAATTTCAGCTATAACCAAGCCAACTTAAACTAATCTTAATAAACTAATTAAAGCTAAATACTAAATTGAAATAAGAACATCATTATTAGAAAACTTAAACCCAATAAAGCCAACAGGGAATCAAGCATACTGGAATACACAAACAAAATTGACAATTCCAAAAATAAAGCTATATTGTAGCAGACATGAGCAACCATATAATTAACAGAATTAAAACTAACCCTAAAAAACTAAGGAAAATTAGTGACAAATATACTGAAATTAAACACTCTAATAAAAATATAAAACTAAAAGAAAAAATCAATAACCAAAGAGCACATGAATGAGAATAAACAGGAACTACCTCGAACTCCAATCTGGTGGCCTTTCTAAAAAATTTTCCGACTATAATTATACCTAATTAGGTGTTTCCATGGGAAAACACCTAATTAAGGGCTATTATAGCCCGGAAACCACGTATCTTCAACTTGTGAATTAGAGTTCATATCTCAAATTTCGATTTGAAATTTGAGGTGTTTGAAGAGGGTTTGAAAGCAAAGGGTGGAAGATTTGGGATAAACAACTTGTGGTGGTCAATGGGTGTGGATTTGGGACCATTTAGGGTAGGTCAGTGGTGAGCCGCCATTTCTGATTTGAAATTCGAAACATTTGGCTATGATTTGAGGAAGAAGAGTTTTAGATTTGAAAAGGGGAGGAGGAGAAAAGGCTACGGTGTGATTTTTGGAAGGTTTGGCGAATCGCCACCGGTAGAGGCAATATTCGGTCGACCAGCAGTGGGGGGTGGGGGACGGCATGCACAAGGTGGACTGATGACGGGCCGGTAGGAGACGAAAAAGTGACAGGGTACGAGAAATGATTGATTTGTCTTTAGGTTTTTAAAAAAAAATCGAACAATTTTATTTAAAAATCAACGTTGTCTCCGGGCCATTAGAGTACAAGGAATGGAGGGCTCAGATTGATCTACCATGAAACGACATCGTTTTGTTATCTTGGACATGGACCGGATCAGGGAATGGCTTGGACCCTGTGTTTGGGTGTATATATTGGGGTTGGGCAAAATTAAAAGGCCCAATTAACGACAATCCTTTTTACTTCTTTATTTATTCCTTTTATTTTGTTTTTTTTTATATTTCTTTTACTCATTATTTATTTAGTATTTTGTTTTATTTTTCCTTTATTTTATAAGGACGCACAATTAAATAAAATACTAATAGATGTCCAAAACTGAACTAATTAAATTCTAAAATTATTTAAAACCTATTTCACGATAAATTCACAATTAAAATGATTAAATGCAAAGTGGACTATTTTTTTGTGATTTTTCATTATAGTTTGTTCTAAATTATATCCCTAAATGCAAATGCATATTTTTTGTGTTTTCATATTATTATGCAAGAATAAAAATGCAACCCATTACACAAAATTTGGGAATAATTTGCTTAGGGAAAAAATCACGTGCTCACAGATGCTCCTTTTTCCCAGAAACACGAAGAGTTTTCATGCAAAGACAAGTGAGCGGTAATTAGCAATTTTTGTCCGTTCGCATATTCCGTGTGAAGCATTTTTTGAAAGAGCTGATCGCACCCTGCTTCAAAGGTTGCCTACATATCCTGGGCTAAATAGGAATCAAGTCATTGTAGTTCGGGAGTGTCTGGTAGCAGGGACTACCAGGAGCTGTGATTCACCGATGTTGCTGCTGCCATTGCTCACTGACCTCCTTATTACACCGTGGTAAAATAAAAGAAGCTAGCCTAACCTATGATCTATGAATTACAAAAATCCTATCTATGTCTTCAAACTTGATCTTGTATTGCCTTGAACTTGTAATCTTGTATTCTCCCGATGGGATTATTGTTGTTGCCTTTAATTGTTATTAGCGATGTTTTGCCGCTCATACGAATGATGCTTGATTACTGCTATTTGAAACATGTGTCCATTTTTCAGGTGGATTCATGGTTGCTGACGCTTGGAAAGTATTCCCTTGTTCTCCAGGTGGGCTCCTGACTGCGGTGCTTGAAAACTATTTCCATGTTCTCCAGATGGGCTCCTACTTGCGATGCTTGAAAAATATTCCCTTGTTCTCCAGGTGGGATCCTGATGGCAACTAAACAGGCAAGACAAAGAAAATTTTTCTTTCCCAGTCTGATGACTGGGCGCGTTATGTTTTCAAAGATTAAAACTTGAAGGATGAAATTTATATTATACTTTCCTTGTTCTCCAGGTGGGTGCCTAACTGCTGCGCTTGAAATGTATTCCCTTGTTCTCCATGTGGGCACCTAATTGCTGCATTTGAAATGTATTCCCTTGTTCTCCAGGTGGGCTCCTGTTTGCTGACTTTGAAAAGTATTCCCTTGTTTTCCAGGTGGGCTCCTGCTTGCTGAATCTTCAAAAGTATTCCCCTGTTCTCCAGGTGGGCTCCTGATTGCGACAAAACAAACGGAACAAAAAACATTTCTGCCCCAGTTTGATGATTGGGCACATTATGTTACCAAATATTAAAACTTGAAAGATAAAATTTGAATTATACTTCCCTTGTTCTCCAGGTGGGTGCCTGACTGCTGCACTTGAAATGTATTCCCTTGTTCTCTAGGTGGGCTCCTGATTGCTGCATTTGAAAAGTATTCCCTTGTTCTCTAGGTGGGCTCCTGATGGCAATGCTTTAAAAGTATTTCCTTATTCTCCAGGCGGGCTCCTACTTGCTGAATTTGGAAAGTATTCCCTTTTTCTCTAGGTCAGCTCATGCTTGCTGACTTTGAAAAGTAATCCCTTGTACTCCAGGTAGGCTCCTGCTGGCGATGCTTGAAAAGTATTCCCTTGTTCTCCAGGTGGGCTCCTACTTGCTGAATTTGGAAAGTATTCCCTTGTTCTCCAGGTGGGCTCCTGCTTGCTTAATTTGGAAAATATTCCCTTGTTCTCCAGGTGGGCTCCTGCTTTCAACAAAGTAGACAAACAACAATAATTTCTGTTTGGGTGTTGCCTCTCCTTACGGAGGAGGGTATCTCCGAAACTTCTACCCCTATTTCAATAAAAAAAATCTTGTCAATTTAAAACGTGGTTAGATGCTGGCATTCTTTTTGGGTATATTTCTTCTTCTGGCTTTGCTCTAACTTGTTTTCCTGGACTTGCTTTGAAACGCCTCGACTTCCTGATTGACTTTCAACCCCTTAACTTTGATGACCCAAATGTTGTATCTTGTACTACCTTTTTGTGTTTCTAACCCTTCTTGTGAAACTTTGCTCATCCTCACGGTTATCTGATTATTCCACTAATGGGATTTCCATTGGTCCTTCATGCCCTACTTTCCTTTGATATTACTCCGACCTTGTTGTGCCGTACAACTGGGAAGCTGGCAGTTAGTCTTGACATCCTTCATTTGTTTTTGAATAGAACTGACACTGAAACATCTTATAGATAGACCTCAAGAGAATGAAATGCAATGACCTCAAAGGTTAAGGATAGAAAGACTCTGAAAACGAATGATTTGTAATGAAGAGAAAAAGGATAGGACTTATCTGAGTGGAAATGATGGTTCCATTGATCATGCCATGCATTTTGGATTAACTAGTCTAGTCTATCCAACCAATCAACTTTCAATTTCCATATTTGTTGTTCCATATTTTCACAACCCGAATTTTGCCAAAACCCAAACCTCACTTGTTTTGCCATGTTTCAAACACCTTTCAACAAAAGACTTCTTTCATTTGCCCATCGGAAAACTCACTTTTACCTTACGGTGCCCGTGAGGATTTTTACTAATAAGACTCTCTCATTTTTTATATCTCTCAAACTCACTTTGACTTACGGTGCCCATGAGGGATTTCACCAATAAGACTCTCTCATTTTTAGTTCTCTCAACTCACGTCGCCTTACGGTGCTCGTGAGGGTTTTCCACCAATAAGACTCTCTCATTTTCATTATTTCTTTCTGGAACTAGAGTGTTATCCCCAACATGAATCACTTTACCTGCTCGTATTGGCATTTCTTGAAAATTGATCGGAAGGTCTTTCTTTGGACCGTAATGTGGCTTTTGGTTGGGTTTTAGAAAGAAGGGTATAGAGGCTCAAAATAATTCAACGTGGGTTCAAAATTACAACTTTTGGAATAAAATGTTCTCACAATAACCACAACTTATGCCCCAGTTTCTTTCTTGGGGATTTTTGGACTTTTATTTTGGTGTGACTGAACCTCAGAGAGAGGTTGCCTACGTATCCTTTTGGGATCAAGTCAAACATAGTTCAGGTCATAAAATTGCTTCATTGTTGCGATGTTTCTTTTCTTCCATTCTTTTTTTCTTTCTTTTCATTTCTTTTCTTTCTCCTTTTTTCTTTTCTTTTTCTTTTTTTTTTCTTTTTTTTCTTTTCTCTTTTCTCTTTTTTTTTTCTCTTCTTCTCTTTTTTTCTCTTCTTTTCTTTTTCCCGGTTTTTCTCTTGTTTCTCCACTTACTTTCCCCGCTCAGATTTTTTAGTTTTGTTATTGATTTTGAAAGAGTGATACAAAAGATAATAGAATAAGGCTCAAAGGGATAACAAAGGATAAAGTGTTTGGATAGCAGAATAAAATGTCTTCGTCATTTCAATCTCAAAACATGCCGAATACAATCAGATATCAGAGTTGATAGCCATTTCTACACATTTCCCTTCCACATATGTTATATACAATGCACCACTAGACAACACTCGTGTTACAACAAATGGCCCCTACCAGTTAGGGGCAAACTTTCCTTTTGCTTCAGCCCAGTGAGGTAGGATACACCTCAACACCAATTGTCCTACTTCAAATTTCTGCATATGCACTTTCTTGTTATATGCTCTTGCCATTCTCTGTTGGTATAACTATCTATGACATACTGCTACCAATCTCTTTTCATCAATTAGACTCAATTGTTCCAAACGGGCTTTGACTCACTCATCATCATCAATTTCCGCCTCGACGATAATATGAAGCGATGGTATTTCAACCTCTACAGGTATCACTGCTTCCGTACTGTGCACCAATGAATAAGGAGTCGCTCCTACTGAAGTGCGAACAGTAATGCGATAGCCTAACAGAGCAAAAGGTAACTTCTCATGCCATTGCCTAGATCCTTCCACCATTTTCCGAAGTATCTTGTTGATGTTTTTATTAGATGCCTCGACTGCTCCATTCGCCTTAGGACAATATGGGGTGTAATTACGGTGTGTGATCTTAAACTACTGACATGTTTCCGCCATCAGATGACTGTTGAGATTGTCACCATTATCTCTGATAATCACCTTCGGGATTCCAAATCGACAAATGATATTTGGATGCACAAAATCGACCACTACCTTGTTGGTCACTGATTTGAAAGTTTTCGCTTCAACCCACTTAGTGAAGTAATCAATGACATTAGATGCTGCTGGCTAAATCGGCCCAATGACATCTATTCCCCAAGAAATGAAGGGCCAGTATGCTGATATTGTATGCAACTCAGATTGTGGAGAATGCATCAAATCTCCATGTACCTGACATTGATGACACTTGCACACGAAACTAATACATCCCCGTTCCATAGTAAGCCAATAATAAAATTCTCGGAGAATTTTCGTTGCCAATACATATCCACTCATATGAGGTCCACAAAATCCCGTATGTACCTCTATCATGATAGTTGTAGCCTTTTTAGCATCCATGCACCTCAATAAACAAAAATCTGGAGTTCTTTTGTACAATACTCCTCCACTGAAGAAAAATCCTCTTGCCAAACGTCTAATGGCTCTCTTTTGATCCCTTGTGGTCTGTGCCGGATATACTCCCATTTTGAGGTATTCTCTAATATTATGAAACCACGGCTCACCATCAAGCTCTTCTTCCACCATATTACAATATACGTGTTGATCTCGGACCTGAATCTGTAACGGGTCCACATAAGCTTTCTCTGGATGATGCAACATTGACGCCAATGTGGCCAAAGCGTCAGCAACTTCATTATGAATCCTTGGAATGTGCCTAAAATCTATTGACTGAAATCATTAACCAAGTTCATGCAAACATTTCCGGTACGGTATGAGCTTTAAGTCTCGTGTCTCCCATTCTCCCTGAATTTGGTGCACCAAAAGATTCGAGTCGCCCATGACCAAGATCTCATGGACACCCATATTGATAGCCACTTTGCTGGATTAAGTTTGAGATTGTACCTGCGGAGCCTCTGGAAAAACTTCCTCAGGTCTTTAACATGATCGCATTGCTTTCTTGACTTTATATAATCACATCATCTACATAGACTTCGATTTCCCGATGTGACATATCATAGAACATGGTGGTCATCGCCCTCATGTATGTTGCCACTATGTTCTTCAACCCAAACAACATGACTCCATAACAATATATCCCCCAAGGTGTGATGAATGTTATCTTTTCTGTATCTTCCTCATCCATCAAAATCTGGTGATACCCCGCATAACAGTCCACGAAGGAACCAATCTCATATTTGGAACAATTGTCAATCAATATATGGATGTTTGGCAGTGAGAAGTTGTCCTTTGGACTCATCTTATTGAGATCACGATAATCAACAAACACTCTGGTCTTTCCATCATTCTTTGGTACATGCACAACATTAGCTAACCATGTGGGATATCGCGTAACCCGAATGACCTTCGCATCAAACTTCTTGGTGACCTCTTCTTTGATTTTCACACTGATATCTGTTTTATATTTCCTCAACTTATGCTTGACAGGAGGGCATGCCGGATAAGTGAGCAATTTGTGGACCACCAGATCGGTACTTAAACCCACCATATCATCATATGACCATGCAAAAACATGTTTATACTCAAGAAACACTTTGATTATCTCCTCCCTCAGTGGGGCTTCCAAATGGACACTTATTTTTGTTTTCTCATGATCCCCAAGATTGATTGCCTCTGTGTTATTCAAATTAGGTTTGGGTTTTTCCTCAAATTGACTTATTCTTTACTGATTTCTTCCAAGGCTTCCTCGTCATCATATTCTACCTCTTCATCACACTCAATTTCTTGTATTACTATTTCACATTAATTATCAAGACTAGGTCGGAAACTCCTCATGCATGACACATCAGTGAAACCAGCATAAAAGGGACTATACAAGAGAGAAAAATAAAACAAAGGCTTTCAGGAATGAAGAGAGACGGAAATTGTATTTCATTAAAATTGTAAGATAACAAGGTTTAACTCATCCAAACGGACGAAACATAGCAATCCAAATTACAACCTTGGAAATAATCCATATTTAATACTCAAAGGAAAATCAAAAACTAACTACCACGACTCCTTCCGAGTAGGAAGAGGTGTAGCTTCCCAATTATTAAGCTAGGCCGGGGATCCCACGAAGTGCACATCTATTTTGCTCGGACCTTTGCCTGGCTCCACCATATTCACCTCATCAAACAACCTTTCAAACCACTCGATCAGCTCCTTGTCAGGGTCTATCACCACAGAATTGGGCATTGCCGTTCCTTGGCGCCTTTTAGTACTAGGCCAGACAAAAGAATGGGAAAGGCGGGGAATGGGTTTTGAAAGGGTCCATACTCTCTTTTTCATATTTTTGGCTCGCCTTATGTCAGAAACAGTGGGTTTGAAACCTAACCCGAAAGTATCCAGATTTCCTGGGAGAGATACCGGCTGTATGATCCCTTGTAGTGAAGCACCCAAGCCCTTTCTGGGCAAGAATCCATTCCTTATCATCTCTGATGCCACCATGACAGATGTCACACCTTCCTTTTTACTACATTTTTTTGTTTTCCCGAATAAGGAGAATACGGTATACCTCGATAATTATAAATACCCCAGAAGGGATATAATAACAACGAGGAAGGAGTTTTTCCAATTTAAGGACAATTGGTTCGGGATTTTATTAAAATTTTCAGAGTCGCCACTTGGGAAAATAATGGTGTCCCAAGTCACCGGTTAATCCTGAATTCGAGGAAGTTGACTCTGTTTAACTGTCCGCGCAATAAGAAATCCAGATAAGGAATTTTGTTAACCCCGGAGAAGGTGTTAGGCACTCCCGGATTTCGTGGTTTCAGCACGGTCGCTCAACTGTCATTATGACTTGTGACGTTGCGAAAATGTATTTCGAGTCACACCGCAACCAGTACGCCTGTGACTTTTAATACATTTCGGCTTCGCCGAGATTTAGGATTTGAGTCACATTAGATGTGCACTCGTATTAGGGAAGGTATATTTTAGAATCGTGCCTATATCATCTAACGGCTTATTATTCTTTTGGAAAGACCGTGGAATTTACTAACGATCTTCCCAAATTTATCGCATTATTATTTGTTTATATGAGGGCCCCGCTTATTCGTTTTCATACGAGGCTCGTCCCATTCGATTTTTATAGTCCAATCCGAGCAAATAAGTATATTTTCTACTATTGGTTTTTCCTTAGTCATTTTAGTTACATTATAATTTCAGAAGTAAGTCCAGGCCTTATCATTTTATATTACTGGGCCTGGACTCTTGGGCTTGCATTCAGTAGACTAATCCGTGTATCTGGGTTTCAGAAATCCAGATTATGCTGAAACCTTTATTCAGAAGCCCAGTTGTAAGTCGAATTAGATCCAGGCCTACCATATTCTTCAGGCCCAGAATAAATGAGAGAAAAAGGGGAAAACAGAATTGAGAGCTCATGATATACACAAGTATTTGAAGTCAAAAGATAATAAACTCAAATTTTATTTATTTATGAAGAGAAACAGTAGTAAAGTATTAACAGCATGAATCTAAACCATAACTATCTAACATTAATCAAATCTAACTAACAGACTACTTTTCTTCATGTTTTTATCAACAAATTACTTAACTACGTAAAACATGATTATCACTTAACATGTTACTAATTATAATTCATACTTTTCTAATTGTAATTATCAAATGCTAATTGTAATTCAAATAATAGGCTGACTGTGTAACTATGTCGATCAGTCTTATAGTTCTTAACTACTGATTTTTAAATCATGCATCTTACAGTTGTTGTTGAACTCTGAAAATGAAGCTAAAGCTAAGTTAATGACCTCATTATATTTCGTATAATCACTCTTGTTATATGCCTGTTACGAATCAGTTTTTAAAGCTGTGTGAGTTAGTTTAAACTAATTAACCTATTTTTTTAACTAAGCTAAGTGATTACGATTAGTACTACTCTAATCTACATTCTATTCTATTACATTGTCTTTCAGCATCATCTCACGCTTCATGTACTTCACTTATACAACCATTTCCTATCCGAATTATAGAATATCTACTTGTATTATAAAATAAGAAACAAATAACATAAGCGATCTCTAAATCAATTCATATCATATATTTCTTCAAGTCAACTGCAATTACATTGCTCGAGTAGTGGCTGTGTACCTGATTCAGCAAAAGAACTCTATGAGTCTAAGGGAAGAAAATGAGAAAGATAATCAGTTGATCACATCAGCAAAACACAGCAGCAGAATTGAATCAACAATGCAAGCACAATAATCACAGTTAAATCAACACAGTCGAACAGAGATTTCAAGTTCAGCAAATAGCAATCCAATAGCAAAACTTGAAGAAACCCAGTAGAAACCAGCAAATAAGAGATAATAAATGATTCCTAGTTGAGTTTCAGAACAGTGCTCGACCAATACCCAGAAATTCAAACTTAGAAAGTGATATTTTACTCGTAATTTCAGAAGTTTTCTCTGAATTCTAAAAATCCAGTCCTTGTTTAGGCTTAATTACAGCCTATTTATAGAGGTGAGTGGTGAAATTTTGAGGGGGAAATTTGAAAATCTTATTCCCAATTCCCTCCCATTAATTCTTTTATTTACTACTAGTTGGTACTCATTTTCAAATTCAAAATGCCTTCCAGCCCTTACTAGAAGGTTCTTGGAGGATCTATTGGCTTCTATTATGGGCCTATTACTATAGTACCCTCACTTGCTAAGGTTTTTAACCATTAAGCCTTTTTATTGGGTCTATTTTAGCCTTTGTTTTGTGCATTATTGCAGAAATACTAGGCCTGAATGTCTAATTTATCCCTATAGGCTCTATTAAATCTACAATTATGCCATTTTCATTCCTTTTTATGCCCCTGTTATTATCTAGTATTTACCCGACCTATGAAAGGTCTGGATGTACAGGTTTTATGCATTATTTAACTGTTGGCCACTTATTTATAATTAAGACTTAGCCAGATTTGAACCTTAATTTCTTTCAGTTTTGACCTCTTTTAAGAGGTAACCGTTTATTATTGCCTATTAAATTGAACTGCAGGACTAGCCTGCTTATTTCCTAGAGTTAAACCTTTTCAGAATTAGTCAGTCCAGTGTTTGGACTTAGCTTTGCAAAATTAGTCACTTTTATTAGTTAGAATAGCCATTTAGACTTAGCATTAAACTTTCATAACTAGCCATTTAGACTTAGGCTCAGAATTATAGAGTTGGCCAGTTTCAGAATTAGCCACTCTCTAAACTATTTCAATTGTAGCCATTTTTAGATCATTTTTCAATTTTAGCCAATCAACATACTTTTAACATTAGCCTTTTATCTAATTAACTATCTATTACACATATAACCAATATCCCTAAAGCATAATAAGACTAATTGTAGTCTAAAACATGAATTTATCACAAATATAGCCTACTTATATCAATTTGCACACATAGCCACAATCAAAAATCATTTACCATTTAATCAAAACTCAGAGAGAAATTTGATAATGGTTGAATTTCAATTAAACAACTCACAACTCAGATTCAAGCATAGCATAACAAATTTAACATAAGGAAACATATCCAGAATACATTCATGTTTAGACTGACAAGAAACCCTAAAAAGGCTCGAGTATACTAGTCAAGTATAATAAATAGGATTGACAACACACTAGTGATAGCATGTTATTAGAAAAGAATATTAGAAGATAAGCTAATAGAAACAAATTATAACAGGAATCATAAAAGGTAAAATGAAGAGAAGATGAAGAGAATCTAACATGCAAACAGACTAGTTTTAACTAACAAAGCAATAAAAATAATCACAGGAATCATGCTTATTAATCAAAAAAAAAAAAACAGAAACAAACAAGGGAAGGGGACTTAGCTCGCAGGAACTGTCTCCTAAGCTTCCCGATATTTCTTTTCCAGTTTTCAGACTTCAAAGATTTGAAGTCTTTATTTTCCGATCAAATTTGTTTTCTTGGTTTTTTTTTGTAGATAAGAGTGTTAGGAAGACATAGGGGGTGTGTTTTGGGGTGGGGTGTTGTTTGGTGTTTTGCCGGAGTTAGGGTTCCGGCGGACTATTCTTGAATATTCGAAGGGTTTCAGTGAGATTCGAAGGAAAATAGTTATGTGGGGCTAAAGATCCTTGCATGGTGATCCAGTAGTAAATCTGGATGGCTGTTTCATGGTTTGTGGTCACCGGAGAAGATTTCCGGTGGCCGGAATTTCAAGAACAGGGGATTTCTGGGGTTTCTTTGAGGTTTCAAGGTGGCTTAGTGTAAAGAAAGAAGAAGGGAAAGGTTTTGAGGCTAAGAGTGGCCGGAGATGGCCATGGGAGTTGGCCAGTCTCCATGGCCGGAGACGGAGAAGAAAGGGGGTGAAGAAGACGAGGGTGAGGCGGCTAGGGTTTTGCAAATGAACGAAATGGCCGGTCTCTGAAGAGACAAGCCTTATATACCCTTAGTGGCTTGATTGATCCTGGCCTTTGGATCATTCTTGATCAACGTCCAGGATCCAATAATCTCGAAAGGCGTCGTTTGATTTTAAATGGAGAAGGATTGAACTCCGTTAGATCTTTCTAAATGGACGACCATGATTAGGTTGACGAAACAATGTCGTTTGATTTAACTTCAAAGATTCAAAGTGGTCCATCTGATTAAATACATGGACGGCCAGGATTGAGTATTACATCAAATTAGGCCAGATTATTAAGTCTTTCTGGGCTAATATGTATTGTGTTTGGACATTTGGCCCAGTTTTTTTGTATTTTTGTGTATTTCATGTATTTATTATTTTTTTGTGTATTTTCCTGTTGTATTTTTTTTCTCTTTTTATATTCTTTTTCAATTACTCAATCTCTTTTAATTTCCTATTTTCTCTAAGTTTTCTGATATTTTTTGCTATTTTTCTTTAATTTCCGATAGTATTTGTATTTTGTTGATTTTTATTTTAATTCCTTTATTTTGTGACATTTTATCATTAACCTATTTTTTTAATTTTCTAATTTTCATTTCTAATTGTTTCAATCACACACATACACTTTATTTCAATCAAACACATAATTGCAAACAAAATATTATTTATTTTAATTTTGGAATTTTATTGCCTAGGGCAAAAATCACGTGCTCACAACTGCCCTTCTTTGCTCGGGAACACAAAGAGTTTCAGTGCAAAGACAAGTGAGCAGTAATGAGAGGTTTTTGCCCACTAGCATATTTCGTAAGAAGCATTTTGAAAAACCTTTTGACCGCACCGTGCCTCAGAGGTTGCCTACATATCCTGGGCTAAACAGGAATCAGGTCAGTGTAGTTCGGGAAGGTCTGGTAGTTTGAAACTACCAAGACTTTGCTGCTGCTATTGCTATTGCTATGACCACTGACTTACTCCTTATTACACCAAGGATAAAATGTAAAATGAAGAAGCTATTCTAAGCTATGATCCTACGAATTACAATGATTCCTATCTACTTCTTGTCTTCTTATTCTTCCTTGTTTTTTCTTGATTTTCCATCTCTTATGCTATCATCCTTCTTTTTTGTTGATTTTCTGTAAGGCCCCGTAAAAATATTTGTGCATAAAACCTGGTAGCTATAGTGTCATGGTCCGAATAATGTGTTAGGAATACGTAGAATTCTTCGCGGCGAGCTTGCGAGCCGCGGTTCGGACCCTTGGTAGTGATTTAAGTTTCAAAATGTAGAAAATTAATTTTTCCGAAAAATGTCAAATATGCGGTCAAGAATGCGACCGCAAACCTGACATGCGGACCGCATTCTTGCCGCAAAACGTTCCAGAGAGTTTCCCAAAAATCGTGTCAAATGTGCGGTCGATATGCGATCGCATGTCAAATCTGCGGTGCATTTTGCGACCGCAGATCAAACATGCGGACCGCATTCTGGCCGCATTCCTTAACAGGAACCTGTGTAAAATTTGGGGCAATTCTGCGGTCACTATGCGGACCGCATGTTGATTCTGCGGTCGCATAGTGCACCGCATAATTGACCCCGGCCCAGATTTTTGTAACATTTTGACCCGATCTCTTCTTTAATATAACACCTTTCTTCTTCATTTTATCATATCATCTCACCAAAATTAGAGAGAGAAGAGAGGGTTTTTAGAGAGAGAAATCTTTCATCTTCAAAGATTGTTCCAACCACCTTAATTCCAAGGGATCTTAGGGCAAGGATTCAACTTCCCCAATCTTTTCAAGGTAAAAACCCTAACTATTTTCTTTGATTTTCAGTTTTAATTGGGTAAAGAGATGTTTGCAGATAATAGCTTTTGAAAATAGAATTTTTACACTCATGCATTATTATTGAACTTGATTTTTAGTAAAAAGAAGTGAGTAGAAGTAAGAGTCTTCAAGAACAAGGTTGGCAAGAGTAAGATAGCTTGGGTAAGCACAAAGTAGGAAGAAAAATCATCACCAGGTATGTATGGCTAATTTTGATTCTTGTAAAATCGCCCAAATGTGTGCGAATTGTTTTGGCATGTGTCAAATTGAGAAATTTTACGTAATTGTTTGATTTCCTTGTTGAGCATTTGATTGATGTTGAACTACGTGTGGTGTGGTATGAAATATGAATGGAAAGATAAAAAGGTAATCGAGATTGGTAAAGAATTGGGAACAACCATTGTGATGGCATATTTGGCTTATTGTGGAAGGAATTTGAAACACCTTAATTGTGGTAAATTGTTGAACATGATTATGTGGGCATTTTCGATTTTGGAATACTTGTAACTTGGTTTTGATATTGGCTTGAGAAGAAATTGAGAACATGAACCAATGTGTAAGTTGCTTATTTGAACTTGTTGAAATTGTGTGTAGTACCTTATCTGCGCTGTTTGAAATTGTTGTGTTTTCAACTGTAAGGCGGGGTCGTGTTGCGCGCCGCAACGTGGGGAAATAAGGTGTGGGTTGGGGTGATAAGGGTGGCCGAGGTAATAAGGGTGGTCGGGGGCAATAAGGATGGAAAGCGATCGAAATCGCTATTGAAAATTGATACAAAAATCAATAATGTGAAATTGTGAAAGGAGACAGCAGGAGAGTTTGCAACCTGTGGGGCACCGATTGCCCCTTTGTTTGACTACTTGTGCTTTACGTGATTGATTGGTTATTGTTAAATTGGTTGATCGTAGAAAGTGCTTTGTGTGAGAATTATTCGAAATGAGGAAAATGTGGAAACATGGTTGGCTGGCTTAATTAATTGTTAATGTAATTTAATGGCTTGAGTTTACTTGGGACAAAGTTTGTCCATACATACCAGTACAATTCAAGTGTACTGACGTCCCTTTTGCCGGGGACGCTACATTCGTGTTATGATTGTAGGTGGATCTGTAGCAGGCACTTCGGCACATCGGCAGTAGTATCCTTCATCCTCCACTGCCCGTTTTGGTGAGCCCCCTTCTTCCTCGGGGCCTTGTGTGGTTCATGCCACTAGGTTTAGATTTCATTTTGGTTTTGTAAGGTATAGCCGGAGCCTTGTTACCGGCAAGTATTGTATTTCCCTTTTTGTATCCTAGAGGCTCCGTAGACATGTAAACTGTGGGATTGTGGCCTATGTATATATATATGGGGCGTTGTAAATATAAATTATGAACTTGTTAGTGAATCAATCACATGTTTATGTTTATGCATTATGAAATCAGTCATTATTGGTAAAATATTTGGTTAATAAGAAACAATCAACACAGGGTTAACGCGTGGGAATGAAAGGCACCCAGGTCCGCTTGACTGGGGCAACCCGGTCAGGCGCCGGTCATGTCCCTCGATTTGGGGCGTGACATTTTCTTTCTCTTGCCTCGGATATATTGCTTCTTTCCCTTTGGTGCGACTTCCAATTGTATTTCCTGCTTTCAGGTTGATACCTGCTTAAAAAAACAAAACATCAAAACTTTTCTTCTGCCCCAGTATGGGCTTTTCTCATGTTATGGTGTTACTCATGTTAGATAAAACAAATTGAAAATTGCGAAAATGTATTCCCTTGTTATACAGGTGGGCGCCTGAACAGAAATTAAAATTGCATAAATGTATTCCCTTGTTATATAGGTTGGCGCCTGAACAGAAATTAAAATTGCAGAAATGTATTCCCTTGTTATACAGGTGGGCGCGTGAACAAAAATTAAAATTGCACAAATGTATTCCCTTGTTATCCAGGTGGGCGCCTGATGCATGAAAATGAAATGCAGAAAAATATTCTCTTGTTATCCAGGTGGGCGCCTGATGCATGAAAATGAAATGGAAAAGTATTTCCTTATTATCCAGGTGGGCGTCTGATGCAGAAATTAAAAATGCGAAAAAATATTCCCTTGTTATCCAGGTGGGCGCCTGATGCAGAAAAGTAAAAATGCAGAAAAGTATTCCCTTGTTATCCAGGTGGCGGCCTGATGCATGAAAATGAAATGCAGAAAAATATTCCCTTGTTATCCAGGTGGGCGACTAATGCATGAAAATGAAACGCAGAAAAATATTCCCTCAGTTTAATAACTGGGGTATGTATTCTTTGAAAAGATGATACCTTCTTGCTTTTTTTGGGTAATTTTCTTGCTTGATTGAGTGAATCCTCTTCTACGGGTTCCTCCTTTTATTGATGTACTTCTTTTTTGTGTTTTTCTTTTCCACATTTGTCACATTCACTTTAAAGTGATTAGTGAAAATTTGAATCTTGCTGTTCTTGTCTAAATCAGAGAACAATCTTATTAGTCATAAAATTGTCACGCAAATCTGGTCGTGATGGCACCCAGCACATTGCTAAGCCAGCCTGACCAATCAATATAAACAACGGAGCTAGAAGCTCTCTTTAGCCCATTTAAGCATATTAATTCACGAAGCAACAACGATACATATAACGAAAACGGGGAACAAAGTCCCATAATACATCAACTCCCATAGACCGAAGGGTCAAGAGTCGTGAGCCTCTACGGAACATGAGTGTATAAAGGTTTACAAGATACCAAGTGCGGAAAGAAAAGTCAATACGAAATCAAGAGACAGTGAGAAGGAATATCGGGTCATGCGGACTCTGCAGCTACCTCGAATATCCACAAATGTCGCCTCACACAGATACTGGATCACTGCTGAGAGGTACCTGGATCTGCACACAAGGTGCAGGGAGTAAAATGAGTACTGCCAGACTCAGTGGTAATAAACAAGGGTAAGACAGCGCAGATAAGAAATCCGCAATAAAGCACTATGTAAAGTTGTATTCAAATACCCTGTCACAGAATCAATATCAACTGTACCTGTACCAATAAGTACCAGCAAAACAGTATAACGGCTATCAGATGTAGCTAAATGCAATGCAATGCATGATATGACCGCTACGGCGTGTAGCCCGATCCAATTTGGGTACCCGTGCTCACTGTGGGGGTTCAGACTCCGGAGGGGCTCCTACAGCCCAAGCACAATATCACTGCGGCGTGCAGTCCGATCCAACATATATACCGCTGCGGCGCGCAGCCCGATCAACTACCAGTCGGCTAATATGCAAATACAGCCTCGCAGGCTCAAAAATAGATTTGAAAACAGCTTTTATCATTTTTCAGTTGAAAACATTAATGTCAAGTTCCAGAGATTGGAAATAGCATGATAACAGAAATAGCTACGGACTGGTAGTAACTAACATGTCAATATGATAAGACAATGATAACGATCCTCGCGGGATCCAATAACTGGCTCACGGCCCACAAGTATACTCAACCACCCAAGACGGGGGTTCAACGGCTCAAGAGTAGCCAATATCACAGTATAATATGCAACCATCCGGGAAGAAGGTTCGACGGCTCATGAATAGCCTAATATCATAACACAGTATCAGGAAGTCGGACTAAGCCATAGTCCCCAATCACAATCGACCCCGCACTCACATGAGAGTACGTGTCTCGCTGCTATACAGCGTCACAAGGTGGTATACCGGGGTTTCGAACCCGCTGGTCATCACCCACATCTATTACTCACCTCAATACGGCGTGACGACTACTCCGCAATGCCCTTGCCACGAGAATCAAGATCCGCACGCGTAGAATCTGATCAAATACAGTAGAAATACAACAAATTAGGCCAATGGGACGACACCCAATCAATACAACTCAATTTACATCAAAATTCCCAAAGTTGTCAAAACCCGACTTTCGGTACGCTTGTTGAAAAATTACAAAAGTCACATATTCGGAATCCTCATCTCGATACGAGTCTAGGCATATAAAATTACCAAAATCGGACTCCATTTGCCCACTCAAATCGGTGTTTTTCTTTGATTTAGGCCTAGGGCTCAAACCCACCTTTAATCTTCCATTTACATGGATTTAACCAAGGATTTCATGTAAAAATGATGTAATTAAGCCACAAAACTTACCTCCAACGAAACCCCGATGATTTCCCAGCAATCTCCCGTCAATTTCTTCTCTTGGAACTCAAAAATGGAGGTTTTGGGTATTAAACCCGTGACTGACCAGTTCTGGTTTTTAATTCACTGCCAGCCTATTTTCTTCATCGCGTTCGCGACGCCTCTCACGCGAACGCGATGCCTTTTTCCACTTCTTCATTGCGAACACGGCACTCCTTCACGCGTCCGCGAAGGTCAACTTCCCAGCCTCCGGATTTTTACTCTATGCGAACGCGTAGTCTCCCACGCGAACGCGTGGCCTCGCCAAATCCTTCTTCGCGATCGCGGCCTAAGCCCACGCGAACGCGATGCGTTCCAACTCCCTCATACGCGAACACGACCTTCACCCACGCGTTCGCGATGCTTCCCAGCCTTTCCAATACGCGAACGCGATACCTCCCTCGCGAACGCGAAGCATACTGAACCTGGCCTACGCGAACGCGGGCCTTGTCCTCGCGAATGCGAAGGCCAAATCACTGCCCAGTGATCTGCAGATTACAGCAGGTCACTTCTTGCTTCCAAATGCCGGATGATGGTCCGGATTCACCCCGAGACCCCCGGGACCCTAACGAAAACCACCAACATACCCCAAAACACGATACGAACTTGTTCCAATCATAAAAACATCATCCTAAACATCAAAATCACCAATTACACACGGATTCAAGCCTAAGTTTCTTCAAAACTTCCGAATTGCACATTCCATCAAAAACCCGACCAAACAACGTCCGAAGGACCTAAAATTTTGCAGGCACATCCAAAATCACCTAACGGAGCTACTGCAACTGTCAGAATTCCATTTCGACCCCCGGATCAAAGTCTAACCTACCGTTCGGATTTCGCCAAAATTCAACCTTAGCCAATTCAAGCCTATTTCTACACCGGGCCTCCAAATTCAATTCCGATCGCTCCCCTAAGTCACAAATCACCTCCTGGAATTAACCGAATCATCACAATCCGATTCCGAGCCCTCTAACCAAATAATCATCTCCGGGTTGACTTTCCTTATTCATGTTTCCTTCAAAAAGGCTATATGCCTCATTTTCAATCCAATTCACTCCTAACTCACCCGACAGACTCTAACACCAATATAAAATCATAAAACATGTATTTACAACATAACGGGGTGGTAATTCTCGTGACGACGGGCCGGGTCGTCACATTCTCCCCTCTTAAGCAAACGTTCGTCCTCGAGCGGGTCAAGAAACATACCTGAAGTCTCAAACAAGTGAGGATATCTGCTCCGCATCTCCCGCTCGATCTCCCAAGTGGCCTCCTCCACGGGTCGACCTCTCCACCGAACCTTAACTAATGCAATCTCCTTGGACATCAATTTTCTCACCTGACGACCCAAAATGGTAATAGGCTCCACATCATAAGATAGATCACCATCAAGCTGAATGGTACTGAAGTCTAATACATGAGACGGATCTCCAATGTACTTCCGGAGCATAGACACATGGAATATTGGATGGACGCTGGATAAGCTGGGCGGCAAGGCTAACTCATATGCCACCTCTCCAACTCTTCTGAGTATCTCAAAAGGACCAATGTACCTGGGAATCAACTTCCCTTTCTTCCCGAACCTCATGACACCCTTCATAGGTGAAACCTTCAACAATACTCTGTCACCAACCTTGAAAGACAACTCTCGAACTCTACGGTCCGCATAACTCTTCTGACGAGACTGTGCCGTACGAAGCCTCTCCTCGGATCAACTTTGCTCTATCCGGAGCATCCCGGACTAACTCGGCCCCTATTAATCTATCCTCACCGAGGCTCAAACCATCCCACGGGGATCTACACCGTCTGCCATACAATGCCTCATACGGGGCCATCCGAATACTCGACCGATAACCGTTGTTGTAGGCAAACTCAGCAAGTGGTAAGAACTCATCCCACGAACCACCAAAGTCAATCACACAAGCTCGCAACATATCCTCCAGGATCTGAATAGTGCGCTCAGACTGCCCATCTGTCTGGGGGTGAAATGCTGTACTCAACTCAACCCACGTACCCATCTCTCGCTGAAATGCTCTCCAAAACTGAGAAGTGAACTGAGTACCCCTGTCGGATATGATAGACACCGGAACTCCATGCAACCGAACAATCTCTCGAATAAAGATCGCTGCCAACCGCTCCGATGAGTAGGTAGTACTAACTGGAATGAAGTGAGCTGACTTGGTCAGTCTATCCACAATCACCCATACAGAATCAAACTTCCTCGCCGTCCGAGGGAGTCGAGTAACAAAGTCCATAGTGATCCTCTCCCATTTCCACCCAGGAATATCAATGCGCTGAAATACACCACCGGGCCTCTGATGCTCGTACTTAACCTGCTGACAGTTGAGGCACCGTGCTACATGTCTGACAATGTCCATTTTCATCTTTCTCCACCAATAGTGCTATTTCAAATCTTGATACATCTTCGCGGCTCCTGGATGGATAGAATACCGCGAACTATGGGCCTCTTCCAGAATCAACTCACGAAGGCCATCAACATTGGGCACACATATCCGGCCCTGCATCCTCAATACGCCGTCACTATCAATGGTGACATCTCTAGCATCATCATGCCGAACTCTGTCCCTCAGGACAACCAAATGTGGATCATCATACTGGCGCTCACGAATACGATCATATAGAGATGACCGAGATACAACACAAGCCAATACCCGGCCGGGCTCCGAAATATCTAACCTCACTAGCCGATTGGCTAGCACCTGAACATCATAAGAAAATGGCCTCTCCTCAGCTGGAATATATGCCAAGCTCCCCATACTGACCGCCTTCCGGCTCAAAGCATCGGCCACCACATTGGCCTTCCCCGGATGATATAATATAGTAATGTCATAATCCTTCAGCAACTCAAGCCATCTCCGCTGTCTCAAATTAAGGTCTTTCTGTTTGAACAAGTGCCGGAGACTACGATGGTCGGTATACACCTCACAAGACACACCGTACAAATAGTGCCTCCAAATCTTCAATGCATGAACAATGGCGGCTAGCTCCAAATCATGAACATGATAATTCTTCTCATGTGGCTTCAACTGCCGAGAAGCATAAGCAATCACCTTACCTTCCTGCATCAACACACAACCTATTCCAACTCTCGAGGCATCACAATAAATGGTATATGAACCTGAAGCTGATGGAAATACTAACACTGGAGCTGTGGTCAAAGCTGTCTTGAGCTTCCGAAAGCTCTCTTCGCACTCATCCGACCACACGAATGATACACCCTTCTGGGTCAATTTAGTCAATGAAGAAGCAATGGATGAAAATCCCTGAACAAACCGGCGATAATATCCCGCCAAGCCAAGAAAACTCCTAATCTCTGTAGCTGAGGACGGTCTAGGCCAACTCTGTACCGCCTCTATCTTCTTTGGATCAACCTGAATACCATCACGAGACACCACATGCCCCAGAAATGCTACGGACTCGAGCCAAAACTCGCACTTGGAGAATTTAGCATATAGCTTCTCCTCCCTCAATCTCTGCAACACAATACTCAAATGCTGAGCATGCTCCTCCCGACTACGGGAGTAGACTAGAATGTCATCAATGAACACAATCACAAATGAATCCAAATAAGGCCTGAACACACTGTTCATCAGATGCATAAATGTTGCTGGGGCGTTGGTCAGCCCAAAAGACATCACAAGGAACTCATAGTGACCATATCGGGTCCTGAATGCAGTCTTCATAATATCCGAGTCCCTGATCTTCAGCTGATGATAGCCTGAACGAAGATCGATCTTAGAAAACACCCTCGCACCCTGTAACTGATCAAACAAATCATCTATGCGCGGTAGAGGGTACTTGTTCTTCACTGTCACTTTGTTCAATTGCCTATAATCAATACACATTCGCATGGAACCATCTTTCTTTTTAACAAATAATACCGGCGCACCCCACGGGGACACGCTAGGACGGATGAAACCCTTATCCAGAAGCTCTTGAAGCTGCTCTTTTAGTTCTTTCAACTCAGCTGGTGCCATCCGGTAAGGAGGAATGGATATGGGCCGAGTGCCCGGCACCAAGTCAATGCCAAAATCAATATCCCTGTCCGGCGGCATGCCCGGCAGGTCCGAGGGGAATATATCTGGGAAGTCCCTCACAACAGGTACAGAATCAATGCTAGGAGTCTCAGCTCCCACATCTCTCACAAAAGCTAAGTACGATAAACACCCTTTTTCAACCATCTTCCGAGCTTTTAAGAACGAAATAACACGGCTAGGGACGAAATCGGTCGAACCCCGCCACTCGATCTGAGAAATACCAGGAATGGCCAACGTAACTGTCTTAGCATGACAGTCCAATATAGCATGGTACGGAGACAACCAATCCATACCCAATATAACATCAAAGTCCACCATACCCAACAATAACAAATCTGCCCTGGGTCTCCAGACTCCGAATAGATATAACACAGGATCTATAGACATGATCCACAACAATCGTATCACCCACGGGGTGGATACATGAACGGGTAACTCAAGAATACCACGAGTCGTGCCCAAATGATGTGCAAAATAAGAGGACACGTAAGAATATGTGGACCCCGGATCAAATAGAATAGAGGCATCTCCGTGACAGACATAAATGATACCCGTAATCACCGCATCGGAGGCAACCGCATCACGCCCGTCAGCGGAAGTGCATAGAACCGTGCACGGCCTCCACCGGATCTCTCCTCGCCCTCGGGCGACCACGAGAAGACCGACCTCCACCTCTACTAGACCGAGATGGTGCTGAAGATGAGGGCTGGTCCCTCCGCTGAGTCCTGTCCCTACGGAGTCGAGGGCACTGTCTCCTCACGTGGCCAAACTCACCACACTCATAACATGCACCTAGTGCTCGGAGAAGGGGACCGAAGGGAACCCCTCGCCGCGATAGAACCCCGGGCCGAAGAAGTAGGTGCCGAACCTGGGCCGGAAGGGCACCAAGCGATGACCGACCCCGCTCGAAACCCCTGTCGACCACGACCATAAGAACCTCCGCTCGGCTCGGGGGGCGGCCCGAACGAGAAGGTCTAGATGAGCGACCTCGCCTCCGCCGGGAATGCCCTCTAGATGGAGCACCACCGAAACCGCCGAACCACGAGGCCTCTTGGCCTCCCGCTCCTCTCTCTCTCGGCGACGATCCGCCCCAATGGAGCGTGCCATATCAACAACTTGCTCAAATGATGATGACAAAACTCTCTCTCGGTCATAAGAATGCGGATAGAGTAGTTGAGGCCATCAATGAACCTCCTAATCCTCTCCCTATCGGTAGGGATCATCCATGTGGCATGCCTAGCCAACCGTGTGAATCTAAGCTCATACTGAGTCACAGACATGTCGCCCTGAATCAACCACTCGAACCGGCGACGTAGCTCCTCGCGACGAGACCGAGGTACATATTTCTCTAGAAAGAGAGTAGAGAACTGCTGCCATGTGAGAGGTGCTGCTCTTGCAGGCCTACGCCTCTCAAACTCTTCCCACCAATCAAATGCGGGACCGGTGAACTGAAAGGTAGTAAATGAAACCCCGCTGGACTCAAGAATACCAGCCGTCCGCAACATCCTCTGACACTTGTCCAAGAAACCCTGGGCATCCTCGCCCTCAACGCCACTGAAATGGGGTGGCTGAAGTCTACCAAATCTCTCAAGACGACGCCGCTCGTCGTCGGGCATAACCTGAACCATATGCTCTGGAGCTGGAGCTGGTGCAGCTGGAGGAATAACCGGTGCAACCACCTGAGCGGGGACCGCCTCTGGCGTCTGAAGTCCCTGAACAACCTGCTCAGGTGTGCGAGCTGCAGGGGTCTGCTGACCACCCCCTGTCTCAGATGTCGCTGCAGTAGCGGTAGCTGAAACTACCCGAGCCAAACCGGAACACACCGATAATATCTGAGCAAGAGTCTCCTGAAGACCAGGAATAGCAATAGATACAGTCTGGCCCTGAACTGGGGCTGCTGGAGCATCAACCACTGGGGGCTGCTCCTGAACTGGTACAACGGGCGGGTCAGCTGGCACTGCCTCGGCCGCCCTACCACTACCTCTAGCACGACCTCGCCCACGGCCTCTAACAGGTGGCAATGGAGGTCGTCCACCTCGTCCTGATGCTCGCGTTCTCGCCATCTGCGAGAGAATAGAATATGGAAGTTCAGTTCTCGGAACAACAAGATCGCACGACGGAGTTCAAGAAAAGTGAAGTGTTTCCTAAAGGTTCGCAGCCTCCCGAGGATAAGTACAGGCGTCCCCGTACCGATCCACAAGACTCTACTAACCGGCTCAAGACTCGCGAGACCTGTTAACCTAGGCTCTGATACCAACTTGTCACGACCCAACCCTCTGGTCGTGATGGCGCCCAGCACATTGCTAAGCCAGCCTGACCAATCAATATCAACAATGGAGCTAGAAGCTCTCTTTAGCCCATTTAAGCATATTAATTCACGAAGCAACAGCGATACATATAACGGAAACGGGGAACCAAGTCCCATAATACATCAACTCCCATAGACCGAAGGGTCAAGAGTCATGAGCCTCTACTGGACATAAGTGTATAAAGGTTTACAAGATACCAAGTGCGGAAAGAAAAGTCGATATAGAATCAATAGACAGTAAGAAGGAATATCGGGTCCTGCGGACTCTGAAGCTTCCTCGTATATCCCACAGATGTCGCCTCGCACAACTACTGGATCACTGCTGAGAGGTACCTGGATCTGCACACAAGGTACAGGGAGTAAAATGAGTACTGCCAGACTCAGTGGTAATAAACAAGGGTAAGACAATGCAGATAAGAAATCCGCAATAAAGCACTATGTAAAGCTGTAATCAAATACCCTGTCACAGAATCAATATCAACTGTACCTGTACCAACAAGTATCAGCAAAATAGTATAACAACTAGCAGATGTAGCTAAATGTAATGCAATGCATGATATGACCGCTACGGCGCATAGCCCGATCCAATTTGGGTACCCGTGCTCACTGTGGGGGTTCAGACTCCGGAGGGGCTCCTACAGCCCAAGCACAATATTACTGCGGCGTGCAGTCCGATCCAACATATATACCATTGCGGCGCGCAGCCCGATCCACTACCAGTCAGCTAATATGCAATACAGCCTCGCATGCTCAAAAGTAGTTTTGAAAACTCTTTTATCTTTTTTCAGTTGAAAACATTAATGTCAAGTTCCAGAGATTGGAAATTGCATGATAACAGAAATAGCTACGGACTGGCAGTAACTAACATGTCAATATGATAAGACAATGATAACGATCCTCGCGGGATCCAATAACTGGCTCACGGCCCACAAGTATACTCAACCACCCAAGAAAGGGGGTTCAACGGCTCAAGAGTAGCCAATATCACAGTATAATATGCAACCATCCGGGAAGGAGGTTCGACGGCTCATGAATAGCCTAATATCATAACACAGTATCAGCAAGTCGGACTAAGCCATAGTCCCCAATCACAATCGACCCCGCACTCACATGAGAGTACGTGTCTCGCTGCTATACAGCGTCACAAAGTGGTATACCGGGGTTTCGAACCCGCTGGTCATCACCCACATCTATTACTCACCTCAATGCGGCGCGACGACTACTCTGCAATGCCCTTGCCACAAGAATCAAGCTCCGCACGCGTAGAATCTGATCAAATACCATAGAAATACAACAAATTAGGCCAATGGGACGACACCCAATCAATACAACTCAATTTACATCAAAATTCCCAAAGTTGTCAAAACCCGACTTTCGGTACGCTTGTTGAAAATTTACAAAAGTCACATATTCGGAACCCTCATCTCGATACGAGTCTAGGCATATAAAATTTACCAAAATCGGACTCCATTTGCCCACTCAAATCGGTGTTTTTCTTTGCTTTAGGCCTAGGGCTCAAACCCACCTTTAATCTTCCATTTACAGGTATTTAACCAAGGATTTCATGTATAAATGATGTAATTAAGCCACAAAACTTACCTCCAACGAAACCCCGATGATTTCCCAGCAATCTCCCATCAATTTCTTCTCTTGGAACTAAAAAATGGAGGTTTTGGATATTAAACCCGCGACTGACCAGTTCTGGTTTTTAATTCACTGCCAGCCTATTTTCTTCATCGCGTTCGCGACGCCTCTCACGCGAACGCGATGCCTTTTTCCTCTTCTTCATCGCGAACGCAGCACTCCTTCATGCGTCCGCGAAGGTCAACTTCCCAGCCTCCGGATTTTTACTCTACGCGAACGCGTAGCCTCCCACGCGAACGCGTGGCCTCGCCAAATCCTTCTTCGCGATCGCGGCCTAAACCCACGCGAACGCGATGCGTTCCAACTCCCTCATACGCGAACGCGACCTTCACCCACACGTTCGCGATGCTTCCCAGCCTTTCCAATACGCGAACGCGATACCTCCCTCGCGAACGCGAAGCATGCTGAACCTGGCCTACGCGAACAGGGGCCTTGCCCTCGCGAACGCGAAGGCCAAATCACTGCCCAGTGATCTGCAGATTACAGCAGGTCACTTCTTGCTTCCAAATACCGGATGATGGTCCGGATTCACCCCGAGACCCCGGGACCCCAACGAAAACCACCAACATACCCCAAAACACGATACGAACTTGTTCCAATCATAAAAACACCATCCTAAACATCAAAATCACCAATTACACACGGATTCAAGCCTAAGTTTCTTCAAAACTTCCGAATTGCACATTCCATCAAAAACCCGACCAAACGACGTCCGAATGACCTGAAATTTTGCAGGCACATCCAAAATCACCTAACGGAGCTACTGCAACTGTCGGAATTCCATTCCGACCCCCGGATCAAAATCTCACCTACCGTTCGGATTTCGCCAAAATTCAACCTTAGCCAATTCAAGCCTATTTCTACATCGGGCCTCCAAATTTAATTCCGATCGCTCCCCTAAGTCACAAATCACCTCCCGGAACTAACCGAATCATCAGAATCCGATTCCGAGCCCTCTAACCAAATAGTCAACTCCGGGTTGACTTTCCTTATTCAAGTTTCCTTCAAAAAGGCTATATGCCTCATTTTCAATCCAATTCACTCCTAACTCACCCGATAGACTCTAACACCGATATAAAATCGTAAAACATGTATTTACAACATAACGGGGTGGTAATTCTCGTGATGACGGGCCGGGTCGTCACAAAAATGCTGGCAACTGGCATTTTGCTGATTTCGCTTCCATTGCCTTCCTCTTCTTGCTTTTCTGCTATGCAACCCTTTGTCAGATTTCTTACATAATATCCTTTTGTATTTCCTTTGTTTCTTTTTCATTTTCTTTGGCTTTGATTTGCCATCCTTCTTTATTTTCTCTCTTTTACTCTTTTTTTTCGACCTAGCGTTATTTCTCCTCTTAACATGAGAAGCTGGTAGTTAGCCATCAATGGGAAAATTGGTTTTTAATCAATGAAATGCAGAAAAATATAAAAAAAAAAATGGGTAAGGGTAATTTGGAATAAAGACAGAACTTATCTGGGTATGACAGCTGATTCCTCTGAACATGCCATGTATTTAAACTCCGACCCAGTCTGTCCAATCGAATTGTCATTATCTCAACTCCAACTTTCTTTCAACCCAAACCAATCTTATTTTTTGTTGTTTTTCTTTTTCCTAAAAATGTTCTCACAGTCGACTTATGGTGCCGGTTAAGATTTTCACCGATAAGACTCCCGCATTTAATTCTCTCAATCTCACAATCACCTTACAGTGCCGGTTAAGGTTTTCACTGATAAGACTCTCTCATTTTTATTCTCTCAGTCTCACAATCGCCTCACGGTGCCGGTTAAGGTTTTCACCGATGAGACTCTCTCATTTTTTTTCTTTTTTTTCTTTTTGTTTTCTGAACCACCGGTACTGTCCATGCCATGTTTTCCTTTATTTTCATTGTATTGTCATTTTATTGAAATTGATTAGAAGGTCTTTCTTTAGACAGTAATGTGGCTTTTGGATGGGTTCAGAAAGAAGGATGTAAAAAGGCTCAAAATTTTACGAGGGTTAAAAAATATTTACAACTCTCGGAACCATATGTCACACCTCCTTTTTCCGAACCCGCGAGAGCGTGAGGGAGTTTTTCCAATTAAAGGACAATCGAAACGGGATTTATTTATTTAATTCAGAGTCGCCACTTGGGAAAATAATGGTGTCCCACGTCACCGGTTTTAATCCCGAACCGAGGAAATTTATGACTTTGTATTACAGTCTGCGAAATTAGAAACCTGGATAAGGAATTCTGTTAACCAGGGAGAAGGTGTTAGGCACTCTCGGATTCCATAGTGTTAGCACGGTCGCTCAACTGCAATTTTTTTTGTTTTTATCTGATTTCTCTATATATTTTAACTATGTGCTATTAATATTCCCTTTTAAATTTTAGAAGAATTACGACGTCACGAAAACACATTTCGAATCACACCGCAACCGGTACGCCTGTGACTTTAATGTATTTCGGTTTCGCCAAGAGTAAAGATTTGGGTCACATAAATGCGCACCTGTGTTTAGGAAAGTAAGATTATTAAAAGCGTGCCTAAAGCAACTTACGTGTTGTTATCTTTTGAGAAGGCCGTGAAATTCGCTAAACGGCTCGTCCCGAATACTAAGCACTTTTTCAATTAAGTAATTGATGAGGGCCTCGCAATTGTATATTTGATTTGGCAAGACTCGTCTCATTTATTTATTAAAAGTCCAAACTAAAGTAACTAAATTTTCTAATTTTTTTTTGTTTTGTCTCTAAGGGTCAATTAACTCACGAATATAAATTCGACCTTCAAATTCAAGTCCGAATTCAGACAAAATGGAGTACCCTTTTCGCTTGAACTCACAACCTAATTTAAAACTCAATTTCATATGTATGAGTGAATTTCCATATTCCTAACTAATTAATTGTTTTATGAAAGAAAATGGTCTTCCAATAATAATTTAGGCCTAAGAAAGTTTGGCCCATAGCTGGAACGTGATTGGTCCTGCCTTGTGGAAGGCTGGACCTGCATGGGTTATATGATCCATTTTTGGGCCTTTTGTTACTGGACCGAGTCTGGCTTGCAAAGGAACCCAGATCTCTTCTGTTAAGCCCAGATTTCCCTTTTACATTGAACTTTAATTTTTACACACAACTTTACACTCTTTAGATTTCACAAACACACGTAAGTCATGCATTCACTTTGATAAAGCCATCGAACTTTCTGATTTTTGACTTTTATTCAAATTATTTCATTATGAGTTACTAGAACGCTATTAAGGCAAGCATAGACAACAATTGAGGATATTGAACTAATGATCAAGTGATTCAGGATCTAATATCGAATTAACTGTTATTACATGAGAATTCAAACTTTAGTAATGATTTTCAACTTAATTACCTCCTGATTTTATTAATCAACTTCGTAAGAACAAATTTAAACTATTTTAAAATTGAAGTGTAATTTCAAATCACATTATACTATTTGAGAACTCTATGCTGATCATATAACCTAAATCAACTATAACTATTTCAAATCACTCTCAAAATTCTAGCAATTAACGAACATTAGATCCTTCTACGAATTATTAGACGTTAACAACATATTATCCAAATCAGATTAAGGCAGTCATGAGCAATGTCAAATATCCCAATAGCAGTCCACAGTTCGACAGTTTTATTTATACAGATATGCATCCATTATTCATATAGTAAGAAAATAAACAACTAACGTAAACTAAATACAATAGGCATCCTTTAACTGAAATAAATCCGTAAGCATTTTATTTCAACTTCAATGAATGCATTGATAGAGGTATGTACCTGGGTATTGAAGAGCAAAAGAAAAAAAAAATCAGTGAGGAAGAAGCAGCAGCTCACAACAACAACATCAGCAGAACAACAACAACCAGCAGCAGTTCACAACAACAACAGCAACAGAACAACAACAACCAGCAGCAGTTCACAACAACAACAACAACAGAACAACAACAACCAGCAGCAGTTCACAACAACAACAGCAGGCAGCAGCAAGAAAAACTATATCCTGTATATCTCTCCAGTATTTCTCTCTAGTGTGTCTGTTTTCAAATACTCTCCAGTGTCTATCCCATAATACTCTCTAGTGTTCTGTGTCCCCTATTCCAGAAAAATCACCTCTACTTATAGTTAGAACATCAAAAACCTCATGGTGCCACCCCTGCCCATCCTTTTTCTCTGTTTTTAGCACTTAACCTTGTCTAAGTGTGGGTATTACTAATTAAAAACTCCTGGTTTCAGAGGGCAGTCAGTGGCCTGCTGTATAGCAGGTTCCACTACTCAAGGAGGCATCTTATTATGGGCTGCCCTAATGGCTTAACATGTGCTCACATGGTGGCAGTCCACTAGTTCTGACAATTTTTATGAAACTAAACTTAATTCAGCTATAACCAACTTGTTTCTAATTCAAACACAGGCAATTCAAACTTCAAACTCAACAGTGATTCAATAGGAAGTTAATCAGTATCAAGGAAAATTACTGTCTTGTTGTTTCTAACAAACAGACCTGCGAAAGTAAATCGACGACATTAGATTAGTCGATTACAACATTTATAATCGATAACACACAGTCGACGGATAAACTTTTGATTCACAGCACTTAGACATAAATAGGACAGTGTAGAAACATTGTTCGACTTCAAAAATCGGATCGAATACGCATACTCAACAACAAACACAATCACACAATTAAACAGAAACAAAATAATTGACCATATAAAAGGTCTTTAAGGGGAGAAACAGGAAGAAATCCAAAGAACTAAACCAGTGAAAACCATTAGACCTCTACACTGACCAACGAGTACAAATAATCAAATAAGACGAGAAAAAAGAAAAGAAATACCTTGAGAGGAGAAACTCGGCTTGGAAACAAACGGACTTGACTTAAGATTTGGTATTCGGGGTCGAACGGGCCTTAATTGAAATGTTTTCAAGCGAAAACAATCCAATTAAGGTCTATTAGACCCCAATTTCCTTTGAATTTAGAAAAAAGACCCCGAATTTGGATTTTTAGGGTTCATGCGGCCGTTTTGGGGTTTTTGGGTTTCTGGTTGGATTTGAACCAAACCAAGACTGGTTCGGGTGTGAGGGAGGCTAGGGGAAGGCTTGCCATGAATTTGGGGTCAGTTGGGGTAGATGTTCAAGTTCCGGCGAGTTTCAAACGAATATTCGAGACGTTCGAGTAACATTCGAGACTAACGACTAATGGATCCATGTAGAGGGGGCTTGGGAGATTTTACGGTGTTAATTTGGGGTGGTTTGGCCTACCGGAACCGCCGTGAGGCGATTTCCGGTAGGCGGAGTGCGGCGGAGAGAGACGGAGGTCGAGAGACCTGATCTCTGAAGGTGAGAGACGAAGGGGGGGGTCTGAAAGGGGGTGGGGTATGGTTTGGGCTTTATATACCTATGCAAAGAATAAATCCTGGCCGTTTGATCTGATGAGATCAACGACGGGGATCAAATACTTAATCTAACGGTGTCGTTTGGTTAAGAGGGGAATTGGGTTGGTCTGGGTTACCTGGGTCGGGTGACGGGTTATGATGGGGTGATCTGGACCATTGGATTGATTTAATCCAACGGTTCAGATCATCCGTTACATAAACGGTATATGGGCAGGGATTTGGGCTTAGTAGGTTTGGGCTTAGCTTATGCCAGCCCATTCCGATTTTCTCTTTATTTTTCTATTTTTCTTCTTTTCTTTTACTTTAACTTCAATTCCTAATTTATTAAAAACCAAAACTCTAAGACACATTACAAAAATCAAATTAGTTGATAAGAGTACTAATTAAGTTCTTATTATAATTAAATTAAACTAAAAATCAACAATTGGG
This sequence comes from Nicotiana noctiflora, assembly GCA_032618575.1. Lineage (NCBI taxonomy): Eukaryota > Viridiplantae > Streptophyta > Magnoliopsida > Solanales > Solanaceae > Nicotiana > Nicotiana noctiflora. Next base: position 172,916 of record JASVEL010013685.1, on the reverse strand, counting down.
ACATTAAATGTTTAAAACGCAAAAATACATATTTTTTGTGATTTTTCTATATTTTTCAAATAAACTTGATTACTTTCAATTGTAAATTAAATCCTAGGAGTGCAAACATAATATATTTTGTATTTTTTCTTAATTTAAACAAACAAACATGCACACACAGAGAATACAAATAAAAAAATTAACACAAAAATCTCCAGATATTACAACGATACAAAAACGATTTTATTTTGAATTTTGGGAGTAATTCTCACGTAGGGCAAAAATCACGTGCTCACAGCTGCCCCTCTTTGCGCGGAAACATGAAGAGTTTTTGTGCAAAGACAAGTGAGCGGATACGAGCGATTCTTTGCCCGTTTGAGCACTCCGTATGAAGCATTTTTTGGAAAAGTTTGACCGAACCTTTGCTTCAAAAGGTCTCCTACATATCCCTGGCTAAAGAGGGAATCAGGTCAATGTAGTTCGGGAAGTTTTGGTAGCTGGGACTACCATGACTGTTGTGATCTTGCTGTTACTGTTGTTGCTGCTGACGCCACTGCTTAACTAATCTCCTTATTACATCGTGCTAAACAAAAAATAAGAAGCTAGACTAAATTACAGCATTGCGAAATCTTATCTATCCTTTTTAACTTGATCTTGTCATGTTCCTTGCCATCCTGCTGGCTCTGATGTTTCTTCACATTCTTCTTCACCTCTGACAATTGTTATTTCGGCCTATCTTGATTGCCGAACTCCGACCATTGGTCCCCTCTTTGTGATCTTCGAACTATTCTCCTTCGAAGTCTGAACCCATCTTTCTGATCCTTGTTACCTTCCTTTTTGATTATGAACTCGGATTCATGCTGGGGATTTCCGTTACACTCAACCGCTTCAAAATAAATCGCCACTCCATTCTTGAGGCGGGCCCCCTGACGTCAACTACAACTTCAAAATTAAATCGCCACTCCATTCTTCAGGCGGGCTCCCCGACTTCAACTACAACTTCAAAATAAATCGCCACTCCGTTCTTCAGGCGGGCTCCCTGACTTCAACTACAACTTCAAAATAAATCGCCACTCCATTCTTCAGGCGGGCTTCCTGACTTCCACTACAATTTCAAAATTAAATCGCCACTCCATTCTTCAGGCGGGCTCCCTGACTTCAACTACTACTTCAAAATAAATCGCCACTCCATTCTTCAGGCGGGCTCCCGACTTCAACTACTACTTCAAAATAAAATTGCCACTCCATTCTTCAGGCGGGCTCCCTGACTTCAACTACAACTTCAAAATAAATCGCCACTCCATTCTTCAGGCGGGCTCCCTAACTTCAACTACAACTTCAAAATAAATCGCCACTCCATTCTTCAGGCGGGCTCCTTGACTTCAACTACAACTTCAAAATTAAATCGCCACTCCATTCTTCAGGCGGGCTCCCTGACTTCAATTACAACTTCAAAAAATCGCCACTCCGTTCTTCAGGCGGGCTCCCTGACTTCAACTACAACTTCAAAATAAATCGCCACTCCGTTCTTCAGGCGGGGTCCCTGACTTCAACTACAACTTCAAAATAAATCGCCACTCCATTCTTCAGGCGGGCTCCCTGACTTCAACTACAACTTCAAAATTAAATCGCCACTCCATTCTTCAGGCGGGCTCCCCGACTTCAACTACAACTCACTAATTTCATCCCATCCTTATCGCCTTCCTTTGTTTCCTGTACCATTTTCTTCTTCCTGCATCGTCTCTTGGGCCACGGGGTCGTGTTACTTTTCCTTTGGCTGCTGGAGATATCTTCGGAACTGTTTACTCACCTGCTGGGGATGATGCTACTGGGGAAGTATTTCCTCTTTTTCTATTTCTTTCACCCTTCGTCCTATCTCGGGCTCGCCGAGGATTGAAATGTCATTAACTGAGGATTACCCTGGCGGGGGACCCCTTTTCCTTTTCCTTCTTCCCAGACCTCCTCCGGGACTCACGCCTCTGCTTCCTTGAAAAACTTATGGGATATAATGCTACTGGGGGAATCTCGAAGTTAGTGTTTCATCTTCCCAACAACTGTTGGGGATGATACCAGGCTCAAAGATCACACCCTCGTGTTGTCTGGCCTCTCTCAAAACTATCCTGCTCGGAACTGGTATTTCACGAAATCTCGTTATCCTTATCCACTGGGTATTTGCTTTCAAGAAAATTTTCGCAATGGGGGAAAATTTTCTGCCCCAGTTTGATGACCTTCTACGTGGCATGCTTTTCCGCCAACGAACCCTCTTTTCCTGCTTTAAATCAAAGAAAAATTGTTAGTTTCAAAACGCAGTGAGTGGTCGTGCCACTCTTGTTGGGGCAGAGTTTTCCTTTTCTCTTTCAGCTGCTTGGCCTCCCTCGAGCTTTTGGGGACGACGTTGACACTCGCTGGGGATGGTGCTCTTTCCACAGATGGTCTCTCATCTCTCCCTTTTATTCCAACCTTCAGTTTGATCCGACCCTTTTAGCCGATGATCTATTGTGAGAAATCATCTTCCGGATGTGTAATATGTGTCCATCGAACTCCATAATTCCTGTGAACCTTCCAATCAACCTGTCATTCCAATCTTAATATCGGAACGACTTTTGCCTTATTGCCTCGTTCCACGCCTATTCATCTTCATTGTATCGCTTTAGGAGACTTGTTAGTAAGCTTTAAAAAGTCAATTTTCGAAAACAAAAGAAAGAAAAATGATAGACAAAGAATGCCGACCGCAAATGACAAAGAAAGGGAAAACTTTTCTGAACTCAAAACTGGGAAAAACTTATCTGAATGTATAACTGATCCAATGGTTATGTCGCGCCCTCGAGATTAATCCACCCAATCTATTTATGTCAATCACTTCCTGATGGCCGCGTTTTGCTAGAAGCAAACGAATGTCCCAACCTTGTCTCATGCGGACACCTGGTAACTATCTCGCCTTGTCACCTCATAGTGCCCTTCAAAGGGTTTTCACTAATGAGATTCTCTCATTTCTTTCGATCTCCCGTCGCCTTAGGGTGCCTGTAAAGGTTTTCACCGTAAGACTCTCTCATTTTATTCTTCTTCGCTTTCTTCGCCTTAAGGTGCCCGCGAGGGTTTTCACCGTTAAGGCTCTCTCATTTCGCTTTCTTTCCAGGCTGGGGCATTACCCACGAAATTCCCTCTAAATCATTATCCCCTTTTCGGCTTGTGCATCCTGGATTCAATCGAGGATCGGAGTGTCATTCTTGGCTTTCGTTCGCATGACTTGGCATTTCTCAAATACTGATCGAGAGGTCTTTTTCGGTCATTAATGTGGTCTTTGTGCGTGAGGCTAAAGAAAAGAGGTTTCACCTCAACGATTAGCTCATTACAACTTTCGGAATTCACATCATCCTTTCAAATGAAACAATGACTTCTGCCCCAGTTTTGTTGCTTGGGGAATCTTTGATTTTTATTTTATTATGACCGAGCCGTGTGGCGCCTACGTATCCTTCTTGAGGAATAAGGTCGAATGTAGTTCACTTTTTCTTGTGTTTTTTTCTTTGTTTCTTTTTCTATTTTGTTATACATCTTCCTTGAGGATTCCAAAAGAGGGTATATGAAAGAATAATTAAGGCTCAAAGGGGAAAACAAGGGTTAAAGTGTTTGGGTAGTAGAAAAATTGCCTCTGTCATTCCATTCTCCAAAAAATGCCAAATACACACAAACGAAACCAAACGTTGACAAACACATTAAAGAACTACACGTAATATCTCTTGACTGCGTCGGAATTGATAGCCATATCGGTGCACCTTCCTTCAATATCAGTTAGACATAAAGCGCCGTTGGATAATACTCTAGTCACAACAAATGGTCCCTGCCAATTTGGAGCGAACTTGCCTTTCACTTCGGCCTGATGCGGTAGAACTCTCTTTAGTACATGTTGTCCCACTTCAAATTTCCTAGGACGTACCTTCTTGTTATATGCTCTTGCCATTCTCTTTTGATACAATTGGCCATGACATACTACTGTCAATCTCTTTTCATCGATCAAGCTCAATTGCTCCAATCGGTGTTTGACCCACTCATCATCGTCAATCTCAGCTTCAGCGACAATTCGGAGGGATGGGATTTCAACTTTTGTTGGTATTACTGCTTCAGTCCCGTATACCAACAAGTAAGGAGTTGCACCTACCAAAGTCCGGACGATAGTGCGATAACCAAACAGTGCGAATGGTAACTTTTCATGCCATTGCCTAGACCCTTCTACCATCTTCCTCAATATCTTCTTTATATTCTTGTTTGTTGCCTCAACCGCACCATTTGCTTTGGGACGATATGGTGTGGAATTTCGGTGTGTAATCTTGAACTGTTGACATACCTCTTTCATCAATCCGCTGTTAAGATTGGCACCGTTATCTGTGATGATTATCTTTGGAATTCCAAACCTACAGATGATGTGGGAATGTACGAAGTCCACCACCTCCTTCTTGGTCACTGATTTGAAGGTTTTGGCCTCCACCCTCTTGGTAAAATAATCGATCGTTACCAGAATGAACCTATGACCATTGGAAGCCGCAGGTTCTATAGGTCCAATAACATCCATACCCCATGCAACAAACGGCCAAGGTGCTGACATTGTATGCAACTCGGTCGGCGGAGAATAAATCAAATCTCCGTGTATCTGACACTGATGGCATCTTCGCACGAAACTTATACAATCACGCTCCATAGTGAGCCAGTAATATCCTGCTCGAAGAATCTTCTTTGCCAATACATATCCGCTCATGTGTGGTCCACAAACTCCGGAGTGTATATCTGTCATCACTGTTGTGGCTTGACTCGCATCTATACATCTCAACAATCCCAAATCCGGGGTTCTTTTGTACAACACCCCTCTACTAAGGAAAAATCCGTTTGCCAATCGCCGAATAGCTCTCTTTTGATCTCCAGTTGCTTGCTCTGGGTATATTCCTAACCTGAGGTGTTCCTTGACATCATGAAACCATGGCTCACCATCCATCTCTTCTTCTATCATATTGCAATAAGCATGTTGATTCCGGATCTGAATATGTAACGGATCAACATGAATCTTGTCTGGGTGATGTAACATAGATGCCAACGTAGCCAAAGCATCGGCAACCTCATTATGCATCCTTGGGATATGCCTGAATTCTACTGATCAGAAACATTTGGTCAGATCATGCAAACATTGACGATACGGGATAAGCTTCAAATCTCTGGTTTCCCATTCTCCCTGAATCTGATGTACTAGAAGGTCCGAGTCTCCCAAGACCAAGACGTCTTGTACATCCATGTCTACCGCTAATCGTAACCCTAAGATGCATGCCTCGTACTCATCCATATTGTTGGCACAATGAAAATGCAGTTGAGCAGTAACAGGATAATGATGTCCCATTTCAGAGATAAGCACAACCCCTATTCCGACTCCTTTTGCGTTTGCCGCTCCGTCGAAGAAAAGCTTCCACCCTGGATCCTCGGTTAACTCCAACCCATCAATTTGCAATACTTCTTCGTCTGGAAAATACGTCCTCAAAGGTTCGTATCCGTCATCAACAGGATTCTCAGCTAAGTGATCGGCTAGGGCTTGAGCTTTCATAGCCGTCCTTGTCACATATATGATGTCGAACTCCGTAAGTAATATTTGCCATTTCGCTAACCTCCCTGTAGGCATAGGTTTCTGGAAAATATACTTCAACGGATCCAAACGCGAAATGAGGTAAGTGGTGTAAGAAGACAAGTAATGTTTCAGCTTTTGGGCTACCCAAGTTAAAGCACAACAGGTCTTTTCCAAATGAGTGTATTTGACCTCGTGGACCGTGAACTTCTTACTGAGATAGTAAATGGCCCGTTCCTTCTTGCCAGTAAGATCATGCTGCCCCAGTACGCAGCCAAACGAATTCTCCAAAACCGTTAGATAAAGAATCGGGGGTCTACCCGGTTCAGGCGGAACTAGTACGGGTGGGTTTGACAGATACCCTTTGATTTAGTCAAACGCTTCCTGACATTCTGTCGTCCATTCTATCGCAACGTCTTTCTTCAACAGTCGGAATATGGGCTCACAGGTTGCTGTAAGCTGAGCAATAAACCTACTGATGTAATTTAACCTTCCCAACAAACTCATTACCTCTGTTTTATTCCTTGGCGGGGGTAACTCTTGGATGGACTTGATTTTGGATGGATCCAACTCAATGCCCCGTCGGCTGACGATGAATCCTAGCAACTTTCCTGATGGAACTCCGAATGCGCATTTGGCCGGATTGAGCTTGATATCATATCTTCGAAGTCTTTGGAAGAACTTCCTGAGGTCGGCAACGTGGTCTTCTTGACATCTAGATTTTATGATCACATCATCCACATACACTTCAATTTCCTTGTGTATCATGTCATGGAATACCGTAGTCATCGCCCTCATGTATGTTGCCCCTGCGTTCTTCAAACCGAACGGCATCACCCGGTAGCAATAAGTCCCCCACGGTGTGATAAAAGCCGTCTTTTCTGCGTCCTCTTCATCCATCAAGATCTGATGATATCCCGCGTAGCAGTCCACAAAGGATCCGATTTCACGTCCGGCGCAATTATCAATCAGGATATGGATATTGGGAAGAGGGAAATTATCTTTAGGGCTCGCCTTGTTGAGATTACGGTAGTCCACGCATACTCTGATCTTCCCGTCTTTCTTTGGCACCGGTACTATGTTAGCCAACCATTCAGGGTATCGAGTGACACGAATGATTTTCGCCTGCAACTGCTTGGTTACTTCCTCCTTGATCTTTACACTCATCTCCGTCTTGAATTTCCACAGTTTTTGCTTGATGGGAGGACATGCCAGGTCAGTGGGTAATTTGTGAACCACTAGATCAGTGCTGAGTCCTGGCATGTCGTCGTACGACCATGCAAAAATGTCTTTAAACTCCATGAGTGTTTTGATCAATTTTTCTCTCAGGTTGGGTTCAATATGGACACTTATTCTGGTTTCTTTGACGTCATCTGTGTCCCCCAGATTAACAGCCTCGATATCATTTAAATTTGGTTTGGGTTTTTCCTCGAAGTGACTTAATTCTTCACCGATTTCTTCTACGGCTTCATCATCGCCGTATTCCGATTCACTCTCGTCACTTCTTATTTCATGCGTTATTATTTCCAAACCAGATTGACTTTCTAGACTTGGTTGATTAATCTTTAAGCACGCCATATCATTAAGATCAGTTGAAAGAAAGTTGCTGAGAAAAGTAAAAAGAAGGAAAATAAACAAAATTAGACACGAAGGGAACAAAATTTCATTAATGGGAACAATACAAGAAAAAAATAAGCTTGCAAACTCAAACCAAAATGAACTGAAACAAATGGATTTTACTTCGGGGACAATCCCAACACAAAATTTCGAAAGAAAACAATCCAAAACAAACTACCAAGACTCCTTCCGGACAGGGAGAGGAGTAGCCTTCCAATTATTCAACTTTGCCTTCGATCCCACAAACTGTATCTCGGCATGGCTGGATCCTTCGCCATCCTCTAGCATGCATACATATGCGAATAGGTCCTTGAATTTTCTTAAGAACTCTTCGTCTGGCCTAACCATAGGACTGGGAACCTTTGTCGTTGGATGTCTTCTTACTCCAGACCTGACAAAAGATCGGGAAAGGCGCGAAACAGGCTTCGGGAGTACCCATGTCTTCTGCTTATTCCTCTTGGCTCGCTGGATGTCCTCTGATGTTGGCTTGAATCCCAAGCCGAAGGTTCCCACATTTTCGACCACGGATACCGGTTGTATGATTCCTTGCAGAGATGCACCTAAACCTTTGCCGGGTACGAAACCGTTTCTCAGCATTTCATGAGCCACCATGACGTCTGCGGTAATTATTCTGTCATTGGGAATGCATTCCCCTTCTGGAACTCGGTTGGCGAATACCACATCGCAGATCTGGTATACCCATAGCCCAACATCCTCTTCTGTCTCAACAAAGGGGACGATGGTGCCTGGTTGTTGATCATTCTCTCCATGGACTACGATCTCCTGTTGGTCCTACTCAAACTTGACTAGTTGGTGTAGGATGGATGGTACTGATTTTGCGGCATGGATCCACGGTCGCCCTATCAGAAGGTTATATGGAACTACCATGTCCAGCACTTGGAATTCCATGGTGAACTCCACTTGGTCCGATTGTCAAGATTAACACTATGTCCCCGACCGATGCCTTGCCTCCTCCATCAAACCCTCGGACACATATGCTGTTCTTGCGTATCCTGCCGATATCCACTTTCAACTTGTGTAGTGTAGAGAGAGGACAAATGTTCGCACTGGACCCATTGTCGACCAGGACTTTGGTGACCACCGATTCCTCACACTTCACCGTAAGATATAAAGCCCTGTTGTGCTCGGTGCCTTCCTCAGGGCAACTCGTCATCGGTGAAGGTGATCCGATTCGCTTCGAAGATCCTATTGGTGATCTTCTCCAAATGACCTACCGAGATTTTATCAGGTACGTGCGCCTCATTCAGAACTTTCATCAAAGCTTGCCGGTGTTCTTCGGAATGTATCAGCAAGGACAACAATGAGATTTACGCAGGGGTTTTCTTCAGCTGTTCTAAGACAGAATAATCATATAGCTTCATCTTTTTCAGGAATTCTTCTGCCTCTTCGTCAGTTACCGGCTTTTTCAGTGTTGCCGGAGTGGTCTTCCTCAATTCCGCAGGGGCAAAACATCTCCCTAAGCGGGTCAACCCTTGCGCTTCGCAGACTTCCTCTTTAACTTCTTTTCCTTTGTAGGTCATCGTGACCCGATCATAATTCCATGGGATAGCTTTGCTATCAACTATTGGCAATTGTATTGCTGGCTTGATGATGAAAGGATCCACTCGAACACCTGCTACCGTCAAGACGGGTTTGGTTGCTACCCTTGGTACAGTTAGTTTTACTTCCCCCGGCCTCACCGGTACTTCGCTTGCATTTCCCCTTTCTGCTTCCAATCCCTCTTGTACGTCCTTCCTGCAAATGAGTGACTCATAAAGGCTTGGCCCCTTTTTCATTCCTACCCCACTAGACTTGATCATCATTACAGTCTGAGAGGTTTTCTCCTTTCCCTCTTCTACCCGTACCAACTCGATCATGTTGGTCTCATGATGAGTTGGAAGTGGATTTTGGTTGATGTTGGGCTCCGCTGGAGTCTGGACCTCAATTCGGTGAGTGTCGATGAGTTCCTGGATGGCTGTTTTCAACCTCTAACACTTTTCCGTGTCGTGCCCCGGGCATCCTGAGTAGTATGCACAATTTATTGAATGGTCCAGATTCTTTGGAAGAGGGTTTGGTAGCTTAGCCTCGACCGGATTTAGCAGCCCTACTTGCTTCAAACGGTGGAACAAACTGGTCTAAGACTCCCCCAAGGGAGTGAAAGTCTTTGGCCTTGGCGCCCTGTCGCTCTTGAATGCTTAGTTCGGACGAAAACCCGCGCCAGTGGGGTTTCTGTATGCTCTTGGGGTTGGATAATTATTTTGCGGGTTTGGTGCCCGCCATGGTGCATGGACGGGAGGTATGGCATATGACTGAGCGTGATGGACAGTAAAGTGGGGATCAGGTGCCGGATAGTAGTGTTGTGGGTGGTTATATGGATTGTGGAAGTAATTCTGGTGGTGAGGCTGTGGCGGGTTATACTGGGGTGCGGGGCCTCTGTTTCTGAACCATGTTTCGGACTCGACTGTCGTGACTTCTTCTTTCCTCTTTTTCCCGAGCACTCCTCCGGTACCACTTTGAATAGCTTGAGTGGTGGCTTTCAATGCTGAATAGCTCATGATCTTGTTGGCTTTCAAGCCTTCCTCGATCATAGCCCCCATCTTTATCACCTCGGTGAATGACTTACCCACGGACGTCACCAGATGTCCGAAATAGGTTGGCTCCAGTGTCTGCAAGAAGTAATCCACCATCTCGTTCTCTCTCATAGGCGGATCTACCCTCACTGCCTGTTCCCTCCAGTGGAAACCAAATTCTCTAAAACTTTCGGCGGGTTTCTTCTCTAACTTTAGCAATGATAAGCGATCGGGGATTATTTCAAGATTATACTGGAACTGGCCGATGAATGCTTGAGACAAGTCATCCCATGTAAACCATCTGCCGGGATCCTGCCTAGTGTACCACTCTAGTGCAGACCCCCCCAACTCTGACCGAAGTAAGCTATCAGAATCTCATCTCGCCCTCCGGCTCCTCGCATTTTACTACAAAACCCTCGAAGATGGGCTACTGGATCACCATGCCCCTCGTATAGGTCAAACTTGGGCATTTTGAACCCGGCTGGCAACTGGACATCTGGGAATGGACACAGATACTCTAGTCACAACAAATGGTCCCTGCCAATTTGGAGCGAACTTGCCTTTCACTTCGGCCTGATGCGGTAGAACTCTCTTCAGTACATGTTGTCCCACTTCAAATTTCCTAGGACGTACCTTCTTGTTATATGCTCTTGCCATTCTCTTTTGATACAATTGGCCATGACATACTACTGTCAATCTCTTTTCATCGATCAAGCTCAATTGCTCCAATCGGTGTTTGACCCACTCATCATCGTCAATCTCAGCTTCAGCGACAATTCGGAGGGATGGGATTTCAACTTTTGTTGGTATTACTGCTTCAGTCCCGTATACCAACAAGTAAGGAGTTGCACCTACCGAAGTCCGGACGGTAGTGCGATAACCCAACAATGCGAATGGTAACTTTTCATGCCATTGCCTAGACCCTTCTACCATCTTCCTCAATATCTTCTTTATATTCTTGTTTGCTGCCTCAACCGCACCATTTGCTTTAGGACGATATGGTGTGGAATTTCGGTGTGTAATCTTGAACTGTTGACATACCTCTTTCATCAATCCATTGTTAAGATTGGTACCGTTATCTGTGATGATTATCTTTGGAATTCCAAACCTGCAGATGATGTGGGAATGTACGAAGTTCACCACCGCCTTCTTGGTTACTAATTTGAAGGTTTTGGCCTCCACCCACTTGGTAAAATAATCGATCGTTACCAGAATGAACCTATGACCATTGGAAGCCGCAGGTTCTATAGGTCCAATAACATCCATACCCCATGCAACAAACGGCCAAGGTGCTGACATTGTATGCAACTCGATCGGCGGAGAATAAATCAAATCTCCGTGTATCTGACACTGATGGCATCTTCGCACGAAACTTATACAATCACGCTCCATAGTGAGCCAGTAATATCCTGCTCGAAGAATCTTCTTTGCCAATACATATCCGCTCATGTGTGGTCCACAAACTCCGGAGTGTATATCTGTCATCACTGTTGTGGCTTGACTCGCATCTATACATCTCAACAATCCCAAATCTGGGGTTCTTTTGTACAGCACCCCTCCACTAAGGAAATATCCGTTCGCCAATCGCCGAATAGCTCTCTTTTGATCTCCAGTTGCTTGCTCTGGGTATATTCCTAACCTGAGGTGTTCCTTGACATCATGAAACCATGGCTCACCATCCATCTCTTCTTCTATCATATTGCAATAAGCATGTTGATTCCGGATCTGAATATGTAACGGATCAACATGAATCTTGTCTGGGTGATGTAACATAGATGCCAACGTAGCCAAAGCATCGGCAACCTCATTATGCATCCTTGGGATATGCCTGAATTCTACTGATCAGAAACATTTGGTCAGATCATGCAAACATTGACGATACGGGATAAGCTTCAAATCTCTGGTTTCCCATTCTCCCTGAATCTGATGTACTAGAAGGTCCGAGTCTCCCAAGACCAAGACGTCTTGTACATCCATGTCTACCGCTAATCGTAACCCTAAGATGCATGCCTCGTACTCATCCATATTGTTGGCACAATGAAAATGCAGTTGAGCAGTAACAGGATAATGATGTCCCATTTCAGAGATAAGCACAACCCCTATTCTGACTCCTTTTGCGTTTGCCACTCCGTCGAAGAAAGGCTTCCACCCTGGATCCTCGGTTAACTCCAACCCATCAATTTGCAATACTTCTTCGTCTGGAAAATACGTCCTCAAAGGTTCGTATCCGTCATCAACAGGATTCTCATCTAAGTGATCGGCCAGGGCTTGAGCTTTCATAGCCGTCCTTGTCACATATATGATGTCGAACTCCGTAAGTAATATTTGCCATTTTGCTAACCTCCCTGTAGGCATAGGTTTCTGGAAAATATACTTCAACGGATCCAAACGCGAAATGAGGTAAGTGGTGTAAGAAGACAAATAATGTTTCATCTTTTGGGCTACCCAAGTCAAAGCACAGCAGGTCTTTTCCAAATGAGTGTACTTAACCTCGTGGACCGTGAATTTCTTACTGAGGTAGTAAATGGCCCGTTCCTTCCTGCCGATAAGATCATGCTGCCCCAGTACGCAGCCAAACGAATTCTCCAAGACCGTCAGATAAAGAATCAGGGGTCTACCTGGCTCAGGCGGAACTAGTACGGGTGGGTTTAACAGATACCCTTTGATTTGGTCAAACGCTTCCTGACATTCCGTCGTCCATTCTATCGCAACGTCTTTCTTCAACAGACGGAATATGGGTTCACAGGTTGCTGTAAGGCTGAGCAATAAACCTACTGATGTAATTTAACCTTCCCAACAAACTCATTACCTCTGTTTTATTCCTTGGCGGGGGTAACTCTTGGATGGACTTGATTTTGGATGGATCCAACTCAATGCCCCGTCGGCTGACGATGAATCCTAGCAACTTTCCTGATGGAACTCCGAATGCGCATTTGGCCGGATTGAGCTTGATATCATATCTTCGAAGTCTTTGGAAGAACTTCCTGAGGTCGGCAACGTGGTCTTCTTGACATCTAGATTTTATGATCACATCATCCACATACACTTCAATTTCCTTGTGTATCATGTCATGGAATACCGTAGTCATCGCCCTCATGTATGTTGCCCCTGCGTTCTTCAAACCGAACGGCATCACCCGGTAGCAGATAAGTCCCCCATGGTGTGATGAAAGCCGTCTTTTCTGCGTCCTCTTCATCCATCAAGATGTGATGATATCCCGCGTAGCAATCCACAAAGGATCCGATTTCACGTCCGGCGCAATTATCAATCAGGATATGGATATTGGGAAGTGGGAAATTATCCTTAGGGCTCGCCTTGTTGAGATTACGGTAGTCCACGCATACTCTGATCTTTCCGTCTTTCTTTGGCACCGGTACTATGTTAGCCAACCATTCAGGGGTATCGAGTGACACGAATGACTTTCGCCTGCAACTGCTTGGTTACTTCCTCCTTGATCTTTACACTCATCTCCGTCTTGAATTTCCACAGTTTTTGCTTGACGGGAGGACATGCCGGGTCAGTGGGTAATTTGTGAACCACTAGATCAGTGCTGAGTCCTGGCATGTCGTCGTACGACCATGCAAAAATGTCTTTAAACTCCATGAGTGTTTTGGTCAACTCTTCTCTCAGGTTGGGTTCAATATGGACACTTATTCTGGTTTCTTTGACGTCATCTGTGTCCCCCAGATTAACAACCTCGGTATCATTTAAATTTGGTTTGGGTTTTTCCTCGAAGTGACTTAATTCTTCACCGATTTCTTCTACGGCTTCATCATTGCCGTATTCCGATTCACTCTCGTCACTTCTTATTTCATGCGTTATTATTTCCAAACCAGATTGACTTTCTAGACTGGGTTGATTAATCTTTAAGCATGCCATATCATTAAGATCAGTTGAAAGAAAGCTGCTCAGAAAAGTAAAAAGAAGGAAAATAAACAAAATTAGACACGAAGGGAACAAAATTTCATTAATGGGAACAATACAAGAAAAAATAAGCTTGCAAACTCAAACCAAAATGAACTGAAACAAATGGATTTTACTTCGGGGACAATCCCAACACAAAATTTCGAAAGAAAACAATCCAAAACAAACTACCAAGACTCCTTCCGGACAGGGAGAGGAGTAGCCTTCCAATTATTCAACTTTGCCTTCGATCCCACAAACTGTATCTCGGCATGGCTGGATCCTTCGCCATCCTCTAGCATGCATACATATGCGAATAGGTCCTTGAATTTTCTTAAGAACTCTTCGTCTGGCCTAACCATAGGACTGGGAACCTTTGTCGTTGGATGTCTTCTTACTCCAGACCTGACAAAAGATCGGGAAAGGCGCGAAACAGGCTTCGGGAGTACCCATGTCTTCTGCTTATTCCTCGTGGCTCGCTGGATGTCCTCTGATGTTGGCTTGAATCCCAAGCCGAAGGTTCCCACATTTTCGACCACGGATACCGGTTGTATGATTCCTTGCAGAGATGCACCTAAACCTTTGCCGGGTACGAAACCGTTTCTCAGCATTTCATGAGCCACCATGACGTCTGTGGTAATTATTCTGTCATTGGGAATGCATTCCCCTTCTGGAACTCGGTTGGCGGATACCACATCGCAGATCTGGTATACCCATAGCCCAACATCTTCTTCCGTCTCAACAAAGGGGACGATGGTGCCTGGTTGTAGATCATTCTCTCCATGGACTACGATCTCCTGTTGGTCCCACTCAAACTTGACTAGTTGGTGTAGGCTGGATGGAACTGCTTTTGCGGCGTGGATCCACGGTCGCCCTATCAGAAGGTTATATGAAACTACCATGTCCAGCACCTGGAATTCCATGGTGAACTCCACTGGTCCGATTGTCAAGATTAACACTATGTCCCCGACCGATGCCTTGCCTCCTCCATCAAACCCTCGGACACATATGCTGTTCTTGCGTATCCTGCCGATATCCACTTTCAACTTGTGTAGTGTAGAGAGAGGACAAATGTTCGCACTGGACCCATTGTCGACCAGGACTTTGGTGACCACCGATTCCTCACACTTCACCGTAAGATATAAAGCCCTGTTGTGCTCGGTGCCTTCCTCAGGCAACTCGTCATCGGTGAAGGTGATCCGATTCACTTCGAAGATCCTATTGGTGATCTTCTCCAAATGACTCACTGAGATTTTATCAGGTACGTGGGCCTCATTCAGAACTTTCATCAAAGCTTGCCGATGTTCTTCAGAATGTATCAGCAAGGATAGCAATGAGATTTGCGCCGGAGTCTTCTTCAGCTGTTCCAGGACAGAATAATCATTTAGCTTCATCTTTTTCAGGAATTCTTATGCCTCTTCGTTAGTCACCGTCTTTTTCAATGTTGCCGGAGTGATCTTCCTCAATTCCGCAGGGGCAAAACATCTCCCCGAGCGGGTCAACCCTTGCGCTTCGCAGACTTCCTCTTTAACTTCTTTTCCTTTGTAGGTCATCGTGACCCGATCATAATTCCATGGGATAGCTTTGCTATCAACTATTGGCAATTGTATTGCTAGCTTGATGATGAAAGGATCCACTCGAACACCTGCTACCGTCAAGACGGGTTTGGTTGCTACCCCCAGTACAACTATTCTTGCTCCCCCCGGCCTCACCGGTACTTTGCTCGCATTTCCCTTTTCTGCTTCCAACCCCTCTTGTACGTCCTTCTTGCAGATGAGTGACTCATCAAGGCTTGGCCCCTTTTTTATTCCTACCCCACTAGACTTGATCATCATTACGGTCTGAGAGGTTTTCTCCTTTCCCTCTTCTACTCGTACTAACTCGATCATGTTGGTCTCATGATGAGTTGGGAGTGGATTTTGGTTGATGTTGGGCTCCGCTGGAGTCTGGACCTCAATTCGGTGAGTGTCGATGAGTTCCTGGATGGCTGTTTTCAACCTCTAACACTTTTCCGTGTCGTGCCCCGGGCATCCTGAGTAGTATGCACAATTTATTGAATGGTCCAGATTCTTTGGAAGAGGGTTTGGTAGCTTAGCCTCGACCGGATTTAGCAACCCTACTTGCTTCAAACGGTGGAACAAACTGGTGTAAGACTCTCCCAAGGGAGTGAAAGTCTTTGGCCTTGGCGCCCTGTCGCTCTTGAATGCTTGGTTCGGACGAAAACCCGCGCCCGTGGGGTTTCTGTATGCTCTTGGGGTTGGATAATTATTTTGCGGGTTTGGTGCCCGCCATGGTGCATGGACGGGAGGTGTGGCATATGACTGAGCGTGATGGACAGTAAAGTGGGGATCAGGTGCCGGATAGTAGTGTTGCGGGTGGTTATATGGATTGTGGAAGTAATTCTGGTGGTGAGGCTGTGGCGGGTTATACTGGGGTGCGGGGCCTCTGTTTCTGAACCATGTTCCGGACTCGACTGTCGTGACTTCTTCTTTCCTCTTTTTCCCGAGCACTCCTCCGGTACCACTTTGAATAGCTTGAGTGGTGGCTTTCAATGCTCTGAATAGCTCATGATCTTGTTGGCTTTCAAGCCTTCCTCGATCATAGCCCCCATCTTTATCACCTCGGTGAATGACTTACCCACGGACGTCACCAGATGTCCGAAATAGGTTGGCTCCAGTGTCTGCAGGAAGTAATCCACCATCTCGTTCTCTCTCATATGCGGATCTACCCTTGCTGCCTGTTCCCTCCAGCGGAAACCAAATTCTCTGAAACTTTCGGCGGGTTTCTTCTCTAACTTTAGCAATGATAAGCGATCGGGGATTATTTCAAGATTATACTGGAACTGGCCGATGAATGCTTGAGACAAGTCATCCCATGTAAACCATCTGCCGGGATCCTGCCTAGTGTACCACTCTAGTGCAGACCCCCCCAACTCTGACCGAAGTAAGCTATCAGAATCTCATCTCGCCCTCCGGCCCCTCGCATTTTACTACAAAACCCTCGAAGATGGGCTACCGGATCACCATGCCCCTCGTATAGGTCAAACTTGGGCATTTTGAACCCGGCTGGCAACTGGACATCTGGGAATGGACACAGATCCTTGTAAGCGACACTGACCTGGTTTCCCAAACCGTGCATATTCATGAAGGACTGCTCCAGGCTTTTAAATTTTCTAATAACTTCCTCATGTTCCGAACTTTGGAAGTGCTTTTCCGGTTCTGCCGGGTTATCCCAGTGAGGGGTGTGTGGATGCGGTTCGGGAGCCCTAAAGGTAGGCTCGGGAGGATAGTAAGAATTGTCATGGATTTGAACATGCGGCTCACCGGACGACTTTTGTAGGGTAGCAGGTGGGGGTGCCACAAAAACAGGGGTGACCGGAGAAGGATTTTGTTTGGCTGGTAGAACTTGGGTGGCATAAGGGTTTTCCCCTTGATAGTATGGATAGAGTGGGGCGCTTGTCGAAGGATCAAGGGGTGGATGTTCGGGAGCTGATGCGAGAGTAGGGAGGTTTGGTGAAGACTGTCCCCTAGCCCAGGCTAGGTGCATCTCTGTTATCTGTTGTTTCAACCGATCTACCTCTTCTTTCATGATCTGTATCTCTGATTTCTCTTCCTCGAGGCTTTTACCGGAACTAGACATGCTTGCTGGAATTAGCCCTTTAGATCTAGTACGGTAATGGTGGCTGGCCAGGATATTATGTCAAACTAACTGCTAAACTTTTCTGGAAATTAACAAACTTGTTAGCTTACTGAGTTTAACAGATATGTTATAGCACGTTGGATGCAATGCACCTAACCAAATAACCCTTTCTATATGTACTCATCACATGCGTCATTCCAGCTTCTTTTCTTCCCTTTTTTCTTTTTCCCTTTTTCAATTATCCTTGAAAGCCTTATTGTTATTAACCTTCATGTTCTTTTCCTTTCTTTCTAGTGGTGGTCGAATCTTATGTGGATTGCCTACGTATCACGTCCCCGCGTGAATCAGACCGAGCGTAGTTCTGGTAACAAAATTGTGGCGAAATTCTGGAATTCTTATATCAAAACTCTTATGGTTACAAAGCCTGTCTTACAATAATCAACAGAATAATAGAAATGCTTGACTCGAGAATAAAATGCCAACCGATTTGACTCAAAATTTTGAAAAATACATTTTTAATCAAAAGTCTAATGCTCTTAAATTCCTGGGGGCCCGCGAGGCATCATTCGGCCTTGCCGCGGGCCTTGGTGTGAGGTCCTTGTGTAGTCCCCTTAACTCTCTCATGATCTGATGAACATAGCCCATAACTGAAGTAAAAAGGGCGGTGCGGGGCATTTGTTCACAAGCTAAGCACTTCATGGTGACATAATGCCCGATTTCTCCAATTCTGTCCTTGATCATGTTCCTTTCTCTGAGTAGCTGTTCTATCTGCTGGTTTTTTGCCCCCAATCTTCGAGCATTGTTGGTGACTTGGTTCAAGAGCCTATCCACTTGTTTTTGCAGTCGGGCCATCAAATTGTGGCAACGGTCGAGGTCTGCTCTGGCATCTCGGGCTTGCTTGAAAACCCGCTCCATGAGGATATCATTTGCTTCCCTTAGACTAGTGATGATCTCAGTGTAATCTTCTTCCACCCGTTGCAGGTGAAGTGCCTGTTGATGTGCCTCCTTTCTCAAGCTAGCACGGATCCTCATTGTTTGGGTCTTTGACTCTTCCAATTCTCTTTGGACATCGGCAACTTGGTTTTTCAAACCCTTTATCAATTTTTCGTCTGCTCGACTCCTCAACTGTCTGTCAGCATCCCTTTTCATTTGCTGGATTTGAGCTCTCAAAAAGTCATTTTCTTGTGCCAACTTCTTTTTATCTCCTTCGTCGGCGGTAGCTTGCATATCCTTTTCAAATTAGAGATCTTGGACCCGTTGCTCTATCTTGCCAATCCTTGTTCTGTAAACCTCTTCCTTAGCTAACCAGTCCCATTGCTCTTGTGACGCTTCAGCAAATTCCCCGAGGTGAGGTCTTTTGGCTGGTCTTTCACCCGATGTTTCTCCTTTGTACCAAGTAAGATATCCGGGTACAACCTCTCCTCTAGCTCGATCCTGCACACAAGTGTTTGCCTCCAGATATTGGCATTTGCTCCAGATCTGGCGGACCCTTGCTTCTGGGAATTGACCGTCGGGACCAATTTCAATAACCTGGGTACTCAGGTCTTCGTCTTTGGGTACTATCTGGCACCTCCCAAGCTGTCTCAAAACCCGGTGGGGCGCATAAGGTTGAATGCTCTTAAGTCCCATTAAGAGAAAGTGGGACCTAGCCGCTGGCATGTACACGATTCTGTCTATCTGTAACCAACCCAACGTCCATTGTATTTGACTTGCGCTGAGAGCCTGAAAGTATGCCCTCCACGCCAAGGTTCCTTCAGGCAAGACGGTCCTATCAATCCTTGTATAGAATTCGCTTATGCAAGTTTTCTCAACCAACCCATATCTCAAGAATTGGGTGCGGCGACACAGGTGCTCGATCATCCACATCTGTAGCAGTAAATTACAGCCTTCGAAAAAATCTCCTCCGGCTTTGCAGACTGTGAGAGCTCGATATATGTCTGATAGTATCATGGGAGCAAGAGTACTTTCGCTTTGGTCAAGCAAAGTACTGACGACTCCGGCTACCTTTATATCAATATTCCCGTCTTTTCTCGGGAATACCACAAGTCCTAAGAAGGCTATCATGAAGGCAATTCGTCTGTGCTCCTCCCATTTCTGGCGATTACCCTTGCTGCATAATTTGTTCTCCGGCTTGTCAAAACCTCCCACATGACCGTACCTTTGATAGATGAAGCTTAAAGTACAAAACCCTTGTGCTAGATCTGGGTTACGTACCGTTCTGGCTATCTTCAGTGAGTCTAAGAACCGGTGTATGGCGACAACCCTGGGAGCGATTAGATATTGATGCCCCAATGGTATATCAGTGTTTCCAATGTATCCGTTCATCTCCTCCAAAGTTGGGGTGAGCTCGAAGTCGGAGAAGTGAAAGACATTGTGCGCGGAGTCCCAATATGTGACTAATGCTCTTATGATGTCCCCTCGAGGCTTTATTTCAAGTAGACCTGTGAGTCCTTTCAAATATTTCTTAACTTCGTCCTGCCCTTCTTCGCCTAGATCATCCCACCATAGTCGTATTTGTACCGGGATTTTAGTCATGAGTGAAAAGGGTTCATTTCGAATCGTGCTCATCCTGCACATTTATTTAAAGAAGAAGATCATTTTGGCTGGCAATGATTGGACTATTTTTTCAAAATTTTAAATTTTGGTATTTTTGAAAAAGGGCAAGTTGGACCCGACGGGGGTTGCCTACGTGTAAGGCCCCGTAAAAATATTTGTGCATAAAACCTGGTAGCTATAGTGTCATGGTCCGAATAATGTGTTAGGAATACGTAGAATTCTTCGCGGCGAGCTTGCTCGCCGCGGTTCGGACCCTTGGTAGTGATTTAAGTTTCAAAATGTAGAAAATTAATTTTTCCGAAAAATGTCAAATATGCGGTCAAGAATGCGACCGCAAACCTGACATGCGGACCGCATTCTTGCCGCAAAACGTTCCAGAGAGTTTCCCAAAACTCGTGTCAAATGTGCGGTCGATATGCGATCGCATGTCAAATCTGCGGTGCATTTTGCGACCGCAGATCAAACATGCGGACCGCATTCTGGCCGCATTCCTTAATAGAACCTGTGTAAAATTTGGGGCAATTCTGCGGTCACTATGCGGACCGCATGTTGATTCTGCGGTCGCATAGTGCACCGCATAATTGACCCCGGCCCCGATTTTTGTAACATTTTGACCCGATCTCTTCTTTAATATAACACCTTTCTTCTTCATTTTATCATATCATCTCACCAAAATTAGAGAGAGAAGAGAGGGTTTTTAGAGAGAGAAATCTTTCATCTTCAAAGATTGTTCCAACCACCTTAATTCCAAGGGATCTTAGGGCAAGGATTCAACTTCCCCAATCTTTTCAAGGTAAAAACCCTAACTATTTTCTTTGATTTTCAGTTTTAATTGGGTAAAGAGAGGTTTGCAGATAATAGCTTTTGAAAATAGAATTTTTACACTCATGCATGATTATTGAACTTGATTTTTAGTAAAAAGAAGTGAGTAAAAGTAAGAGTCTTCAAGAACAAGGTTGGCAAGAGTAAGATAGCTTGGGTAAGCACAAAGTAGGAAGAAAAATCATCACCAGGTATGTATGGCTAATTTTGATTCTTGTAAAATCGCCCAAATGTGTGCGAATTGTTTTGGCATGTGTCAAATTGAGAAATTTTACGTAATTGTTTGATTTCCTTGTTGAGCATTTGATTGATGTTGAACTACGTGTGGTGTGGTATGAAATATGAATGGAAAGATAAAAAGGTAATCGAGATTGGTAAAGAATTGGGAACAACCATTGTGATGGCATATTTGGCTTATTGTGGAAGGAATTTGAAACACCTTAATTGTGGTAAATTGTTGAACATGATTATGTGGGCATTTTCGATTTTGGAATACTTGTAACTTGGTTTTGATATTGGCTTGAGAAGAAATTGAGAACATGAACCAATGTGTAAGTTGCTTATTTGAACTTGTTGAAATTGTGTGTAGTAACTTATCTGCTGTTTGAAATTGTTGTGTTTTCAACTGTAAGGCGGGGTCGTGTTGCGCGCCGCAACGTGGGGAAATATGGTGTGGGTTGGGGTGATAAGGGTGGCCGAGGTAATAAGGGTGGTCAGGGGGCAATAAGGATGGAAAGCGATCGAAATCGCTATTGAAAATTGATACAAAAATCAATAATGTGAAATTGTGAAAGGAGACAGCAGGAGAGTTTGCAACCTGTGGGGCACTGATTGCCCCTTTGTTTGACTACTTGTGCTTTACGTGATTGATTGGTTATTGTTAAATTGGTTGATCGTAGAAAGTGCTTTGTGTGAGAATTATTCGAAATGAGGAAAATGTGGAAACATGGTTGGCTGGCTTAATTAATTGTTAATGTAATTTAATGGCTTGAGTTTACTTGGGACAAAGTTTGTCCATACATACCAGTACAATTCAAGTGTACTGACGTCCCTTTTGCCGGGGACGCTACATTCGTGTTATGATTGTAGGTGGATCCGTAGCAGGCACTTCAGCTCATCGGCAGTAGTATCCTTCATCCTCCACTGCCCGTTTTGGTGAGCCCCCTTCTTCCTCGGGGCCTTGTGTGGTTCATGCCACTAGGTTTAGATTTCATTTTGGTTTTGTAAGGTATAGCCGGAGCCTTGTTACCGGCAAGTATTGTATTTCCCTTTTTGTATCCTAGAGGCTCCGTAGACATGTAAACTGTGGGATTGTGGCCTATGTATATATATATGGGGCGTTGTAAATATAAATTATGAACTTGTTAGTGAATCAATCACATGGTTATGTTTATGCATTATGAAATCAGTCATTATTGGTAAAATATTTGGTTAATAAGAAACAATCAACACAGGGTTAACGCGTGGGAATGAAAGGCACCCAGGTCCGCTTGACTGGGGCAACCCGGTCAGGCGCCGGTCATGTCCCTCGATTTGGGGCGTGACACTACGTATCTCACATCCGGTGAGAATCAAACCCGCGTAGTACGGTCCGTCAAAACAAACTATTTTTTCTTTTATTGACCGACAAAGAAAACACATTTTGTTAAGAAAACCATTTTGTTGGCAAAGTCAACCTTCCGTCGTCTTTTATTAGCAAACTAAATTATTGATTTGTTGGTAAAACACATTTTTGTATTTTCTGAAAAATATCTATTTTCCCATACTGTTTCCTTTTGTTTTTCGTTTTTCTTCAGTATTTAAAAGCCGGTCAGCATGCAATTCCGAATAAATGCTTAAAACAAACATGGTATAGCAGGATGGTCTTTTCATTTCAGGTTGCCTGTCCTAGACGGACCCAACCCCTGTGTTGAGTCCCCTAAGTCAAATGCAACGTGATGCAAATAAGCGTTTCCTACTAGGGATCCGGTATGCGGTTATGTTATTCTAAGTTCAAAACCTCGGTACATGATCTAGACTGTGTACCCAAGCGGACAACTCGGGCTGAGGAAGGAGCTCCTTTCCGGGAACCAAAAGGCCAACCGGATTAGAAACTTTCCGAGCCTCTTTATTATTTCGGGGTATGACACTAACAGAATAAGGAGTCTCAACCAGTGAGCACATCCCCGGGGGTGAGAAGTGAAGGGTTTTCGGCACGGTTTATATACACAGTTCACGTAATATCAAAGCGATAAATATATAGCAGTTTGTATATACAGTCCAGATAGTATCAAAGCGGTAAACATATAGCACATTAACTAAACATATAATACATTATTATTATTATTGGAGTTCTTTGACTCATATATTCTTCTTGGAATATCCATTTGGGACTGATAGTCGTTGTTGTCACACCTCCTTTTTCCGCACCCGCGAGAGCGTGAGGGAGTTTTTCCAATTAAAGGACAATCGAAACGGGATTTATTTATTTAATTCAGAGTCGCCACTTGGGAAAATAATGGCGTCCCAAGTCACTGATTTTAATCCCGAACCGAGGAAATTTATGACTTTGTATTACAGTCTGCGAAATTAGAAACCTGGATAAGGAATTCTGTTAACCAGGGAGAAGGTGTTAGGCACTCCCGGATTCCATGGTATTAGCACGGTCGCTCAACTGCAATTTTTTTTTGTTTTTATCTGATTTCTCTATATATTTTAACTATGTGCTATTAATATTCCCTTTTAAATTTTAGAAGAATTGCGACGTCACGAAAACACATTTCGAATCACACCGCAACCGGTACGCCTGTGACTTTAATGTATTTCGGTTTCGCCAAGAGTAAAGATTTGGGTCACATAAATGCGCACCCGTGTTTAGGAAAGTAAGATTATTAAAAGCACGCCTAAAGCAACTTACGTGTTGTTATCTTTTGAGAAGGCCGTGAAATTCGCTAAACGGCTCGTCCCGAATACTAAGCACTTTTTCAATTAAGTAATTGATGAGGGCCTCGCAATTGTATATTTGATTTGGCAAGACTCGTCTCATTTATTTATTAAAAGTCCAAACTAAAGTAACTAAATTTTCTAATTTTTTTTTGTTTTGTCTCTAAGGGTCAATTAACTCACGAATATAAATTCGACCTTCGAATTCAAGTCCGAATTCAAACAAAATGGAGTACCCTTTTCGCTTGAACTCACAACCTAATTTAAAACTCAATTTCATATGTATGAGTGAATTTCCATATTCCTAACTAATTAATTGTTTTATGAAAGCAAATGGTCTTCCAATAATAATTTAGGCCTAAGAAAGTTTGGCCCATAACTGGAACGTGATTGGTCCTGCCTTGTGGAAGGCTGGACCTGCATGGGTTATATGATCCATTTTTGGGCCTTTTGTTACTGGACCGAGTCTGGCTTGCAAAGGAACCCAGATCTCTTCTGTTAAGCCCAGATTTCCCTTTTACATTGAACTTTAATTTTTACACACAACTTTACACTCTTTAGATTTCACAAACACACGTAAGTCATGCATTCACTTTGATAAAGCCATTGAACTTTCTGATTTTTGACTTTTATTCAAATTATTTCATTATGAGCTACTAGAACGCTATTAAGGCAAGCATAGACAACAATTGAGGATATTGAACTAATGATCAAGTGATTCAGGATCTAATATCGAATTAACTGTTATTACATGAGAATTCAAACTTTAGTAATAATTTTCAACTTAATTACCTCCTGATTTTATTAATCAACTTCGTAAGAACAAATTTAAACTATTTTAAAATTGAAGTGTAATTTCAAATCACATTATACTATTTGAGAACTCTATGCTGATCATATAACCTAAATCAACTATAACTA
Source organism: Nicotiana noctiflora (assembly GCA_032618575.1). Taxonomy (NCBI): domain Eukaryota; kingdom Viridiplantae; phylum Streptophyta; class Magnoliopsida; order Solanales; family Solanaceae; genus Nicotiana; species Nicotiana noctiflora. The sequence goes on along the minus strand of JASVEL010013685.1, from coordinate 148,388 downwards.
TTTCAAATCACTCTCAAAATTCTAGCAATTAACGAACATTAGATCCTTCTACGAATTATTAGACGTTAACAACATAATATCCAAATCAGATTAAGGCAGTCATGAGCAATGTCAAATATCCCAATAGCAGTCCACAGTTCGACAGTTTTATTTATACAGATATGCATCCATCATTCATATAGTAAGAAAATAAACAACTAACATAAACTAAATACAATAGGCATCCTTTGACTGAAATAAATCCATATGCATTTTATTTCAACTTCAATGACTGCATTGATAGAGGTATGTACCTGGGTATTGAAGAGCAAAAGAAAAAAAAATCAGTGAGGAAGCAGCATCAGCTCACAACAACAACAACAGCAGAACAACAACAACCAGCAGCAGTTCACAACAACAACAGCAAGAAAAGAGCAGCAGAACAACAGCGACGACAGGAGCAACAGAAGAAACGAACAGCATCGACCTGGGAGTCCGAGTCTGATATGCGGAGCCGCTACCCACACTTGTTTCCTGACTCAGGTACTTCTTTCTTTTGTCCGTTTGAGGACGAACGGTTGTTTTAGAGGTGGAGATTGTGACGACCCAAAGGGTCATCACTTATTTAATTAATCATTTCGAGCTTCTGAGGCCTTGAAAACCTCATTCTATGTTGCCTCGATTTACGTGCACAATCGGAGCATGTAGCCGGAAAGATTTTGTGATAGAAAATATGAATTCTATGAGAAATTTGGATAAAAATGATATTAATATTGATATGGTTGACTTCGGTCAACATTTTTGGTAAACGGATCCGGACCCGAGATTGGATGGTCCCGAGAGGTCCGTAGGAAAATATGGGACTTGGACATGCGTCCGGAGTCGAATTCCGAGGCCTAGAGCCCAAGTTATGAATTTTTCTATGAAATTGTTTTTGATGTAATTGTTAAAGGAAATAAATTAATTGACCTTGGTATCGGGCTCGTATTTTGGTTCCGACGCCCGGTACAAGTCTTAAATATTATATATGTGATTTTTGTAAAGTTTGGTGACATTTGGATGTCGTTTGAGATGTTTTGGACCTCGAGTCCCAAGTTTGAAAGCTTTGAAAACCAAAGGTATGAAAATCATGAATTTGAGGCTTGATTTGATGAAAACGAGGTGATATTGGCGATGTGATCGCACGAACAAGTTCATAATGTGTTTTTGAGGTTGTGTACATGTTTGGTTTGGAGCCCGGGGGCTCGGGTAAAGATTTGATAGGCCGTTGGATGAAATTCTGAATTTTTGCACTGCTGGTTTTTCACCCAGCTGTTGGCTTCGCAATTGCGAAGTATTTCTCGCAATTGCGAAGGGGGAGTACAAGGCAGGGCTCGCAAATGCGAACCCTGATCGCAAATGCGAACGCCTCATAACCCAGCCTTGTTCGCAAATGCGAACAATTGTTCGCAAATGCGAACATTGCCCTTTTACTGCCTGTGTTCGCAAATGCGAACATTAGTTCGCAAATGCGAACATTAGTTCGCAAATGCGAACACTGCCCTTAAATGCCTGTGTTCGCAAATGCGAACATTAGTTCGCAAATGCGAACACTGCCTTTCCCAACTTGGTTCGCAAATGCGAACATATGTTCGCAAATGCGAAGCCCCAGTTTTTGCCTTGGCTTCGCAATTGCGAACAAAAGTTCGCAAATGCGAACTTCCCAGCCTTAGCTTATTTTTCAAACTCCAAAAATTGGTCGGGGTTCGCAATTGCGAACCCATGTTCACAAATGCGAACACAGAGACCTGTAAAACACGATTTTAAGTTGATTTCTTCACTTTTTACAAAACAAAAACACCCATTTGCGATTCTTCATAGATTTCTTCTTCATCAAAACGATTGTAAGTCACTTTTTACTTAATTCTTTCAATTTCAAACATCATTGAACATGTTTTTCATAAGAAATCAAAGATTTTCATGGTAGAATTCTTGTTTTTGTTAGAAAATAGGGTTTTTCATAAATTGGGGAATTGGACCTCGAATTGAGGTCCGATTTTGAAACAAATCATATACATGAACTCGTGGGGAGATGGGTAACCGGATTTTGGTCCTAACCCCGAGTTCCGACCATGTGGGCCCGGGTTTGAAATTCACTGTTTCGGGCAGAATGTTGTAAAAGATGTATTTGGTCTTAAGAATTAGTTTGTTGAGTAGTATTGATGATTTTAAATCAATTGTGTATAGATACGATTGGATTGGAGCCAAAGTTGAAAGAAAAAGACATTTCCACGGATTGAATTGTTCATAAACACTCGAAGTAAGTGTTTGTTCTATCCTAGCTTGAGAGAATAGGATTATGTGTTATGTGTTATGTGATCGAGTGCGGTGTTTGGGCTGTGGTGACGAGCATCCATACACTGGCGTCTAGTATGACCGTGAGTCGTTGGAAAATGATTATTTTGAGATATATTACGGATGAATTGTTATTGTTCTCCCTTGTTGGGACTTGTTGTGAAGATAATTATTGATTGCCCTTGATGGGGCGGTTTATGAATTACTATTTCTTTCTTTGCCCTTAACTGTGATTGTTATTTGGGTGAGGAAGAGTGATAATGCACGAAGGGTGATGCCGTGCCATGTTTATTTATTTATGCATGAAGGTTAATGCCGTGCCATGTTTATTTATTGATTATGCACGAACGATCATGACGTGCCCTGTTATTGAACCATGTACGAAGGATCATGCCGTACTATGGATGTGAGGATGAGAGTAAAAGCATGAAGGGTGATGCCGTGTACTTTATTTGTTTATTTGGTGAGGATGAGAGTAAAAGCACGAAGGGTGATGCCGTGCAACTGCGCTTGCTATTTCTTGAATTGATATTACTTGTGTTTACATTATACTTTGCTTTTCCTTGTGAATTTATTAACTGTTGTTAATTGTTGAATTCTTTGAGATATTCCTTATTGTGTTATTACCTGGTTATTTCTTGTTATTCTGTGGTATACATAGATATTGAATTGCACGGGTTTATGTGGGTGTCTGGTCCTAGGCTTGTCACTACTTCGCCGGGATAGGCCAGGCACTTACCAGCACATGGGGTTGGTTGTGCTGATATTACACTTCTGTGCGTTTTTGCACAGGTCCAGGTTACGATCAGGAGCAGCAGCAGCAGTAAATCGATTGCATGGGAGTTGATCACATTTGAGACCGAGGTAGCTTGCAGACGTCCGCAGGCTCGGCGTCTCTCTCTTTATTTATGTTATTAGCTGTAGTCTCTTTGTTCCGAGACAAACAGAATTATGTTATATTTCCTTCATACTTTTATGTGTAGTATTCCATAGTAGTTCGTGAGTTGGTGACTCCACGTCTTGGGTAGAGGATTTCAGTATGATTTTCACTTTGTAATTAGTTATTTCTATTTGATAAAGTATTCCGCATTTATTTAATTAAAATTGTGTTAAAAACGGGATAGTATGAATACAGTGGCTTGCCTAGCTACCACGAGTAGGCGCCATCACGATCCCGATATTGGGGGAAAATCCGGGTCGTGACAAGTTGGTATCAGAGCTCTAGGTTACATAGGTCTCACCACTCACGAACAAGCTTAGTAGAGTTTGAGAGGTAGGTACGGAGACGTCCGTACTTGTCCTCCAGAGTCTATTGAGTTAGGAAAGAGTCTCTCATTTGTTCTTTCTTGTCGTGCGACTTGTTCCTCAATTACTGATTGAATTTCTATTCTGTCCTTTCGCAGATGGTGAGGACACGCGCTTCTTCGTCCGCCGACCAGCAGCCCGAGCCCCAGGCAGCTCCTGTGAGGGGCAGGGGCCAAGGCCGTATCAGAGGCCGTGGTAGGGGTAGAGCTCAGCCCCAGGCAGCTACCCCAGAGGTGGAGCCTCATATTGAGATTGACGAGGAGGTTCCGGTTCCAGCAGCTCCAGTGGGCCCAGCTCAGGTCCCAGGAGAGGCTTTATTTACCCCGGATCTCCGGGATGCTTTGGTCAGAATAGCGGGATTCATGGACAGCATTGCCAGAGCGGGTTTATTATCAGCTGCCCCAGCCACTTCTCAGGCTGGAGGAGGGGCCCAGACTCCTATTGCTCATACTCCGGAGCCAGTAGCTCCTCAGCCTCAGGCACCAGTAATTCAGCCAGCTGTGGCCACTCAGTCAGGTACCACAGCTTATGCCGGCGATGGAGCGGCCATGACTTTCGATTCGTTATGGAGGCTTGATCGGTTCTCCAAGCTATTTACCACTACATTCAGTGGAGCCGCATCAGAGGATCCTCGGGACTTCTTATTCAGTTGCCATGAAATTCTCAAGACTATGGGGATCGTGGAGACAAACAGAGTTGATTTCTGTACCTTCAGACTTGCAGGATCCGCCAAGACTTGGTGGAGAGATTATTGCTTGACTCGACCAGCAGGGTCCCCGGCTTTATCATGGGACCAGTTTGCGGAACTATTTATGGAGAAGTTTCTCCCTGCTACTCAGAGGGATGTACTTCGGAGGCAGTTTGAGCGCCTCCATCAGGGCACTATGACAGTTACACAGTATGAGACGAGATTTGTCGACTTGGATCATCATGAAGTGGTGATACTTCCCACGGAGCGGGAGAGGGTCCGCAGATTTATAGATGGGCTTAATCAGCCGATTAGACTCCAGATGGCTATGGGCGTGGGGAGTGACATATCATTTCAGGAGGCAGCCAATGCAGCACGCAGAGTTGAGATGGATCTTGCTAGGGGAGGCGGTTATTCTTCAGATAAGAGGCCTCGTCATTCAGGTGATATTTTGGGAGTAAATGCCGTGAGGGAAAAAAATCACATGCTCACAGATGCCAGTCTTCCAGGCCTTTTCATTCCGCCCTTCAGGCTTCACAGGGTGGACCAAGTGATCTTGGTTTTCGGGGGCATTATTCAGACCAGCCTCCTATTAATGCTCAGCCTCTTCAGAGTGTTCGTGGAGGCCACTCAGGTCGTCAGGGCCAACAACCCTATCAGTCTACGAGTTGCTACGGTTGTGGTGACCCAGGTCATTTTATCAGGTATTGCCCTCGAGCAGCGGGCAACTCTCAGCAGCGGGGTCCTCGTCCTATGATTCGAGGCCCCAGCTGACCCTCAGCCTGCCCAGCCAGCCAGAGGCGGGGGTAGATATTATAGAGGTGGAGGTCGAGACTGTAGAGGTCGGAGACCGTCCAGCCAGAGGTAGAGGTCAGCCAGTGGATGACTGTCCCAGAGATGTAGCTCAGAGGGGAGGTGTTGATCCCCGATTCTATGCTTTACCGACCAGGCCAGAGGTAGAGGCATCAGATGTCGTGATTATAGGTACCATTCTTGTTTGTGACAGAGGTGCTTCAGTATAATTTAACCTTGGGTCTATATATTCCTATGTGTCTTCCTACTTCGCACCGTATTTGGCCGTGCCCAGCTATGCTCTGGATATTCCAGTTTATGTGGCTACACCAGTGGGCGACTCCATTGTAGTCGATCGGGTGCATCGTTCGTGCGTAGTTATATTTGGGGGTCTTGAGACCCGTGTTGATCTGTTGCTTTTGGATATGGTAGATTTCGATGTCATATTGGGGATGGACTGGTTGTCCCCATACCATGCTATTCTTGATTGCCATGCTAAGACGGTGACCTTAGCCTTGCCAGAATCACCCCGACTAGAGTGGAAAGGTACCTCAAGCCACTCCGTTCGCACTGTTATTTCCTATGTTAAGGCTCGACGTATGGTCGAGAAGGGGTGTCTAGCTTATTTGGCTTATGTTCGTGATTCCAGCGCAGAAGTTCCTTCCATTGAGTCGGTCCCTATTGCACGGGAGTTTCCGGAGGTTTTTCCTTCAGGACCTGCCGGGCATGCCACCCGACAAGGATATTGATTTCTATATTGATTTGGCACCAGGCACTCAGCCCATCTCTATTCCACCCTATCGTATGTCCCCGCCGGAGTTAAAAGAGTTGAAAGATCAGTTGCAGGACCTTCTTGAGAAGGGTTTTATCAGGCCCAGTGTTTCCCCCTAGGGAGCACCTGTATTATTTGTAAAGAAGAAGGATGGCTCGATGCGGATGTGTATTGATTACCGGCAGTTAAACAAGGTGACTATCAAAAATAAATATCCACTGCCGAGGATTGATGATTTGTTTGACCAACTCCAGGGAGCGAGGGTATTCTCTAAGATAGACTTGAGGTCAGGCTACCATCAGCTGAAGATCAGGGCGGCCGACATTCCTAAGACAACCTTTCGCTCTAGATATGGGCATTATGAGTTCTTGGTCATGTCCTTCGGGTTGACCAATGCCCCCGCAGCATTCATGGAGTTGATGAATCGGGTATTCAGGCCTTACTTAGATCTGTTCGTGATAGTCTTCATAGATGACATCCTGGTGTACTCCCGCAGCCAGGAAGAGCACGAGCAGCACCTCAGAGTGGTTCTTCAGACTCTGAAAGATAACCGGCTATATGCCAAATTTTCTAAATGTGAGTTCTGGCCGAGTTCGGTAGCATTTCTGGGTCATATTGTATCAGTGGAAGGTATTCAGGTAGACCCAAAGAATATTAAGGTAGTCTAGAATTGGCCTCGACCAGCTTCAGTGACTGAGATCCGGAGTTTCTTGGGGTTAGCCGGTTACTACCATCGATTTGTAGAGGGGTTTTCTTCTATTGCAGCCCCGATGACCAGTTTGACCCATAAGGGTGCCCAGTTCCAGTGGTCAGAGGAGTGTGAGGCGAGCTTTCAGAAGCTCAAGACGGCCTTGACCACCGCACCGGTGTTGGTACTACCTACAGGTACAGGGCCTTATACAGTTTATTGTGACGCATCTCGTACAGGGCTTGGAGCGGTATTGATGCAGGATGGTAAGGTTATCGCTTATGCTTCGAGGCAATTAAAGATACATGAGAAGAATTATCCAGTTCATGATCTTGAGTTAGCGGCAGTGGTTCATGCCTTAAAGATCTGGAGGCATTATCTATATGGTGTGACATGTGAGGTGTACACCGATCACAAAAGCCTACAGTACTTGTTCAAGCAGAAGGAGTTGAATCTACGACAGCGGAGATGGTTAGAGTTGCTAAAAGACTATGATGTTACTATCTTATATCATCCAGGTAAGGCCAATGTGGTGGCCGATGCTTTGAGTAGAAAGTATGCCAGCATGGGTAGTCTTGCATACATTCAGGTCAGTCAGAGACCATTAGCTCTAGATGTCCATGCCTTAGCCAACCGGTTCGTGAGATTAGACATTTTTGAGCCTAGCAGGGTGTTAGCCTGCACGGTCGCTCGTTCTTCTTTATTAGAGCGTATCCCTGAGAGGCAATTTGATGATCCTCATTTGCGTGAGTTGAGAGATACGATACAGCAAGGAGGTGCCACACAGGTAAATCTAGATGATGATGGGGTATTGAAATTGCAGGGTCGAGTTTGTGTACCCAATGTCGAAGGGATTCGAGAGTTGATCTTAGCAGAGGATCACAGTTCGGGGTATCTATTCACCCAGGCGCCGCGAAGATGTACCAGGACTTACGGCAACACTATTGGTGGTGCAGAATGAAGAAAGATATCGTTGCGTATGTCGCTCGGTATCTAAATTGTCAGCAGGTGAAATATGAGCACCGGAGACCTGGTGGTGTATTCCGGAGGATTGAAATTCCCGAGTGGAAATGGGAGCGGATCATAATGGACTTCATTACTGGACTTCCTTTGACTCGGAGGAAATTTGATGCTATTTGGGTCATTGTTGATAGGCCGACCAAATCAGCACACTTTATTCCAGGTATCTGTCTCCTACTCGTCGGAGAGGTTAGCGAAGGTTTACATTAGGGAGATTGTTCGTCTCCATGGAGTGCCGTATCTATTATCTCCGATCGGGGTACGCAGCTTACCTCGCGGTTCCGGAGAGCGGTCCGGCGGGAGTTAGGTACCCAGATTCGGTTGAGTACGGCATTTCATCCTCGGACGGATGGCCGGTCCGAGAGGACTATTCGGATTCTCGAGGACATGCTTCGAGCCTCGTGTTATTGATTTCGGAGGCTCGTGGGATCGGTTCTGCCATTAGCGCAGTTCGCCTACAATAACGGCTACCAGCTCTAGCATCCGGATGGCTCCGTATGAGGCGTTGTATAGTAGGCGATGTCGATCACCGGCTGGATGGTTTGAACCGGGAGAGGCTCGGTTGTTAGGTACATACTTAGTTCAGGAGGCCTTAGATAAGGTCAAGACTATTCAGGAGAGATTGCGTTCAGCTCAGTCCAGGCAAAAGACTTATGCGGATCGTAAGGTTCGAGATGTAGATTTCATGGTTGGTGAACGAGTATTGCTCTGAGTGTCGCCTATGAAGGGCGTAATGAGGTTCGGGGAGAATGGCAAGCTCAGCCCTAGGTATATTGGTCCATTTGAGATTTTAGACAGAGTGGGAGGGGTGGCTTACAGATTAGCTTTGCCGCCTAGCTTATCGGCCGTGCATCCAGTTTTTCACGTATCTATGCTTCGGAGATACCACGGCGATCCCACACATGTGTTAGACTTCAGTACTGTCCAATTGGACAATGATCTATCTTACGAGGAGGAGCCGGTGGCTATTCTAGACCGGCGGGTTCGACAGTTGAGGTCGAAGAGTTATCCTTCTGTGCGTGTTCAGTGGAGAGGTCGGCCTCCTGAGGCATCGACCTGGGAGTCCGAGTCTGATATGCGGAGCCGCTACCCACACTTGTTTCCTGACTCAGGTACTTCTTTCTTTTGTCCGTTCGAGGACGAACGCTTGTTTTAGAGGTGGAGATTGTGACGACCCAAAGGGTCATCACTTATTTAATTAATCATTTCGAGCTTCTGAGGCCTTGAAAACCTCATTCTATGTTGCCTCGATTTACGTGCACAATCCGAGCATGTAGCTGGAAAGATTTTGTGATAGAAAATATGAATTCTATGAGAAATTTGGATAAAAATGATATTAATATTGATATGGTTGACTTCGGTCAACATTTTTGGTAAACGGATCCGGACCCGAGATTGGATGGTCCCGAGAGGTCCGTAGGAAAATATGGGACTTGGACATGCGTCCGGAGTCGAATTCCGAGGCCTAGAGTCCAAGTTATGAATTTTTCTATGAAATTGTTTTTGATGTAACTGTTAAAGGAAATGAATTAATTGACCTTGGTATCGGGCTCGTATTTTGGTTCCGACGCCCGGTACAAGTCTTAAATATTATATATGTGATTTTTGTAAAGTTTGGTGACATTTGGATGTCGTTTGAGATGTTTTGGACCTCGAGTCCCAAGTTTGAAAGTTTTGAAAACCAAAGGTATGAAAATCATGAATTTGAGGCTTGATTTGATGAAAACGAGGTGATATTGGCGATGTGATCGCACGAACAAGTTCATAATGTGTTTTTGAGGTTGTGTACATGTTTGGTTTGGAGCCCGGGGGCTCGGGTAAAGATTTGATAGGCCGTTGGATGAAATTCTGAATTTTTGCACTGCTGGTTTTTCACCCAGCTGTTGGCTTCGCAATTGCGAAGTATTTCTCGCAATTGCGAAGGGGGCAGTACAAGGTAGGGCTCGCAAATGCGAACCCTGATCGCAAATGCGAACGCCTCATAACCAAACCTTGTTCGCAAATGCGAACAATTGTTCGCAAATGCGAACATTGCCCTTTACTGCCTGTGTTCGCAAATGGGAACATTAGTTCGCAAATGCGAACACTGCCCTTAAATGCCTGTGTTCGCAAATGCGAACATTAGTTCGCAAATGCGAACACTGCCTTTCCCAGCTTGGTTCGCAAATGCGAACATATGTTCGCAAATGCGAACACTCCCTTTTTCTGCCAGTGTTCGCAAAAGCGAACAAAAGTTCGCAAATGCGAACTTCCCAGCCTTAGCTTATTTTTCAAACTCCAGAAATTGGTCGGGGTTCGCAATTGCGAACCCATGTTCGCAAATGCGAACACAGAGACCTGTAAAACACGATTTTAAGTTCATTTCTTCACTTTTTACAAAACAAAAACACCCATTTGCGATTCTTCACGGATTTCTTCTTCATCAAAACGATTGTAAGTCACTTTTTACTTAATTCTTTCAATTCCTAACATCATTAAACATGTTTTTCATAAGAAATCAAAGATTTTCATGGTAGAATTCTTGTTTTTGTTAGAAAATAGGGTTTTTCATAAATTGGGGAATTGGACCTCGAATTGAGGTCCGATTTTGAAACAAATCATATACATGAACTCGTGGGGGAATGGGTGACTGGATTTTGGTCCTAACCCCGAGTTCCGACCATGTGGGCCCGGGGTTGAAATTCACTATTCGGGCAGAATGTTGTAAAAGATGTATTTGGTCTTAAGAATTAGTTTGTTGAGTAGTATAGATGATTTTAAATCAATTGTGTATAGATACGATTGGATTGGAGCCAAAGTTGAAAGAAAAAGACATTTCCACGGATTGAATTGTTCATAAACACTCGAAGTAAGTGTTTGTTCTATCCTAGCTTGAGGGAATAGGATTATGTGTTATGTGTTATTTGATCGAGTGCGGTGTATGGGCTGTGGTGACGAGCATCCATACACTGGCGTCTTGTATGACCGTGAGTCGTTGGAAAATGATTATTTTGAGATATATTACAGATGAATTGTTATTGTTCTCCCTTGTTGGGACTTGTTGTGAAGATAATTATTGATTGCCCTTGATGGGACGGTTTATGAATTACTGTTTCTTTCTTTGCCCTTAACTGTGATTGTTATTTGGGTGAGGAAGAGTGATACTGCACGAAGGGTGATGCCGTGCCATGTTTATTTATTTATGCACGAAGGTTAATGCCGTGCCATGTTTATTTATTGATTATGCACGAAGGATCATGTTGTGCCCTGTTATTGAACCGTGTACGAAGGATCATGCCGTACTATGGATGTGAGGATGAGAGTAAAAGCACGAAGGGTGATGCCGTGTACTTTATTTGTTTATTTGGTGAGGATGAGAGTAAAAGCACGAAGGGTGATGCCGTGCAACCGCTTGCTATTTCTTGAATTGATATTACTTGTGTTTACATTATACTTTGCTTTTCCTTGTGAATTTATTTAATGTTGTTAATTGTTGAATTCATTGAGATATTCCTTATTGTGTTATTACCTGGTTATTTCTTGTTATTCTGTGGTATACATATATATTGAATTGCACAGGTTTATGTGGGTGTCCGGTCCTAGGCTTGTCACTACTTCGCCGGGATAGGCCAGGCACTTACCAGCACATGGGGTCGGTTGTGCTGATACTACACTTCTGTGCGTTTTTGCACAGGTCCAGGTTACGATCAGGGAGCAGCAGCAGTAAATCGATTGCGTGGGAGTTGATCACATTTGAGACCGAGGTAGCTTGCGGACGTCCGCAGGCCCGGCGTCTCTCTCTTTATTTATGTTACTAGCTGTAGTCTCTTTGTTCCGAGACAAACAGAATTATGTTATATTTCCTTCAGACTTTTATGTATAGTATTCCATAGTAGTTCGTGAGTTGGTGACTCCACGTCTTGGGTAGAGGATTTCAGTATGATTTTCACTTTGTAATTAGTTATTTCTATTTGATAAAGTATTCCGCATTTATTTAATTAAAATTGTGTTAAAAACAGGATAGTATGAATACAGTGGCTTGCCTAGCTACCACGAGTAGGCGTCATCACGATCCCGATGTTGGGGAAAAATCCGGGTCGTGACACCAGTGTTCTGTGTCCCCTATTCCAGAAAAATCACCTCTACTTATAGTTAGAACATCAAAAACCTCATGGTGCCACCCCTGCCCATCCTTTTTCTCTGTTTTTAGCACTCAACCTTGTCTAAGTGTGGGTATTACTAATTAAAACTCCTGGTTTCAGAGGGCAGTCAGTGGCCTGCTGTACAGCAGGTTCCACTACTCAAGGAGGCATCTTATTATGGGCTGCCCTAATGGCTTAACATGTGCTCACATGGTGGCAGTCTACTAGTTCTGACAATTTTTATGAAACTAAACTTAATTCAGCTATAACCAACTTGTTTCTAATTCAAACACAGGCAATTCAAACTTCAAACTCAACAGTGATTCAATAAGAAGTTAATCAGTATCAAGGAAAATTACTGTCTTGTTGTTTCTAACAAACAGACCTACGAAAGTAAATCGATGAAATTAGATTAGTCAATTACAACATTTATAATCGATAACACACAGTCGACGGATAAACTTTCGATTCACAGCACTTAGGCATAAACAGGACAGTGTAGAAACATTGTTCGACTTCAAAAATCGGATCGAATACGCATACTCAACAACAAACACAATCACACAATTAAACAGAAACAAAATAATTGACCATATAAAAGGTCTTCAAGGGGAGAAAAGGGAAGAAATCCAAAGAACTAAACTAGTGAAAACCATTAGACCTCTACACTGACCAACGAGTACAAATAATCAAATAAGACCAGAAAAAAGAAAAGAAATACCTTGAGAGGAGAAACTCGGCTTGGAAACAAACGGACTTGACTTGAGATTTGGTATTCGGGGTCGAACGAGCCTTAATTGAAATGTTTTCAAGCGAAAACAATCCAATTAAGGTCTATTAGACCCCAATTTCCTTTGAATTTAGAAAAAAGACCCTGAATTTGGATTTTTAAGGTTCATGCGGCCATTTTGGGGTTTTTGGCTTTCTAGTTGGATTTGAACCAAACCAAGACTGGTTCGGGTGTGAGGGAGGCTATGGGAAGGCTTGACATGAATTTGGGGTCAGTTGGGGTAGATGTTCAAGTTCCGACGAGTTTCAAACGAATATTCGAGACGTTCGAGTAACATTCGAGACTAACGACTAACGGATCCATGTAGAGGGGGCTTGGGAGATTTTACGGTGTTAATTTGGGGTGGTTTGGCCTACCGGAACCGCCGTGAGGCGATTTCCGGTAGGCGGAGTGCGGCGGAGAGAGACGGAGGTCGAGAGACCTGATCTCTGAAGGTGAGAGATGAAGGGGAGGGGGGGTCTGAAAGGGGGTGGGGTATGGTTTGGGCTTTATATACCTATGCAAAGAATAAATCCTGGCCGTTTGATCTGATGAGATCAACGGCGGGGATCAAATACTTAATCTAACGGTGTCGTTTGGTTAAGAGGGGAATTGGGTTGGTCTGGGTTACCTGGGTCGGGTGACGGGTTATGATGGGGTGATCTGGACCATTGGATTGATTTAATCCAATGGTTCAGATCATCCGTTACATAAACGGTATATGGGCAAGGATTTGGGCTTAGTAGGTTTGGGCTTAGCTTATGCCAGCCCATTCCGATTTTCTCTTTATTTTTTCATTTTTCTTCTTTTCTTTTACTTTAACTTCAATTCCTAATTTATTAAAAACCAAAACTCTAAGACACATTACAAAAATCAAATTAGTTGATAAGAGTACTAATTAAGTTCTTATTATAATTAAATTAAACTAAAAATCAACAATTGGGACATTAAATGTTTAAAACGCAAAAATACATATTTTTTGTGCTTTTTCTATATTTTTCAAATAAACTTGATTACTTTCAATTGTAAATTAAATCCTAGGAGTGCAAACATAATATATTTTGTATTTTTTTCTTAATTTAAACAAACAAACATGCACACACAGAGAATACAAATAAAAAAAATTAACACAAAAATCTCCAGATATTACAACGATACAAAAACAATTTTATTTTGAATTTTGGGAGTAATTCTCACGTAGGGCAAAAATCACGTGCTCACACCATAAACATAAGTTCTGCCCCAGTTTCAATATGTGGGGGAATTTTGGATTTTTCCTTTATTGTGACTGAATCTCAGTGAGGCTGCCTATGTACCCTTTTGGGATCAAGTCAAACGTAGTTCAAACTACGCATGAATTCATTGTCGCATTTTGACTTTTTCCCGATTTTTCTTTTGTCTTTTGTATGCATTTTTCTTTTGTTTGTATTTTGCTTTTCTCTTTTTTTTCCTTTTTTTCCTTTTTTTTCATCATTTTTCCATTTTTCCATTTTTTTCATTTTTCTACTTTTTCTCTTGCATCATGAAAAGTTCCAAGAGAGGGGTATGAAAGAATAGAACAAATAAGGCTCAACGGGGATGTCAATGGATAAAGTGTTTGGATAGAGAATAGAATGCCTTCATCATTCCAATTCCAAAATCACGACAAATACAATTATACAAATGAAAAGGAATCATACATAATATCTCTTGACTGCACTGAATTGATAGCAGTCTCTACGCATTTTCCTTCAACATCTGTCAGATATAGGGCTCCATTAGACAATACCCGTGATACCATGAATGGTCCTTGCCAATTTCGTGCAAATTTGCCTTTTGCTTCAGCCCAATGCGGCAAAATACACCTCAATACCAATTTTCCCACTTCAAATTTCCGAGGACGTACCTTCTTATTGTATGCTCTAGCCATTCTCCGCTGATATAATTGCCCGTGGCAAACCGCTGCTAACCTTTTTTCGTCAATCAAATTTAATTGTTCCAATCGGGCTTTTACCCATTCATCATCATCGATCTCAGCTTCAGCTATGATTCGAAGAGATGGTATCTCAATTTTTGTGGGTATAACAGCCTCTGTTCCATACACCAATGAATAGGGTGTGGCACCAATCGAAGTACGTACGGTTGTACGGTAACCCATAAGAGCGAAAGATAACTTTTCATGCCATTGCCTTGACTCTTCCACCATTTTTCTGAGAATCTTCTTTATATTTTTATTCGCAGCATCTACCACTCCACTTGCATTAGGCCTGTAGGGTGTAGAGTTACGATGCAGGATTTTGAATCTTTGACATGCTTCTGCCATGAGATGACTATTCAAATTTGCCTCATTGTCTGTGATAATTACTTTAGGAATTCCAAAGCGGCATATGATACTTTCATGCACGAAATCCACCACAGCCTTCTTTGTCACTGCCTTAAATGTCTTCGCCTCCACCCATTTAGTGAAATAATCAATCACGACCAAGATAAATCTGTCTCCATTAGATGCTGCAGGCTCTATTGGTCCGATGACATCCATGCCCCAGGCAACGAATGGCCAAGGTGCAGACATAGTATGCAATTTATAGGGTGGAGAGTGAATCAAATCTCCATGTACTTGACATTGATGGCATTTTCTCACATATCTGATACAATCACGCTCCATGGTGAGCCAATAATATCCTGCTCTCAGCATTTTCTTTGTTAGAATGTATCCGCTCATATGGTGCGCCCCGGAACAATATTCACATCGGACTGATTGGTCAAGGTTTCTGGGTGGTAGGTTTGGAATTTTCGGCTCAATTGGGCTTAGCATCCCTAGCTCCCTCAGGTGGTGAAAACGATTGGTACATGACTCCCCTAATGGAGTGAATGTTTTCTTTGTATGGGATCTGTTTCATCTTGCTTCCGAATCTGGACAAAAGCTGGGTCTATTTGGATTTTTGTATGTTTTGGAAGGCGGGTAGGTGTTTTGTGCATGGTAGACGTTTTTGGGAGTTTGGGCTCGCCATACATATGGAGGCGGTGGGTAATATTGAGCATGTGGGACGGAAAAATGTGGAGTGGTGGGAGGATAATATGGTGGAGGTGGGTTGTAGGGTGCTGGTGGATATGGTTGGTATGGACGAGGTGGATGATGATATGTATTTGGGCCCCGAGACCACGATCTACTTTCGACGACCGCAACTTCCTCCTTCTTCTTTTTGCCAATTTATCCCCCAGTTCCGGTTTGTATTGCCTGATTCGTGGCCTTAATAGCCGAATAACTCATGATCTTATTGGTTTTTAATCCCTCTTCTACGAAGCTTCCCATTTTCACCACCTCATTGAATGTTTTTCCAATTGCTGATACCAGACGACCATAGTAAGTAGGCTCTAAAGCCTGTAGAAAGCAGTCCACCATTTCTGTTTCCTTCATGGGAGGGTCTACCCGTGCAGCTTGTTCCCTCCATCTAAACTCGTACTCCTGGAAACTTTCCCCGGGTTTATTCTCCATTTTTGTTAGTGACAGCCTGTCCAGAATTATCTCTAAATTGTACTGGAAGTGGTTGGTGAATGACTAAGCTAGATAATCCCAGATGAACCATCTAGTGTGATCCTGTCGGGTATACCACTCCAGTGCAGAACCGCTCAAACTTTGGCTAAAATAAGCTATCAACAGCTCGTCGCTTCCCCCTGCTCCACACATCTTTCTACAATAACCCCTTAGATGCTACCGGATCCCCATGTCCGTCGTACATATCAAACTTAGGTAGCTTAAATCCGGCCGGGAGCTGCACCTCCGGAAACAAGCATAAATCTTTATACGCGACGCTCACTTGGCCTCCTAGCCCTTGTATGTTACGGAAGGATTGTTCAAGACTTCTCATCTTCCGTGCCATCTCTTCTTGTTCCAAGTTTCTGACAGGCTTTTCTTCTGTCATATCTATAAGTGGTGTGTAAGAGTCATGTTGCCTGAACGTTGGCTTCGATGGATAATAATGAGTGTCCTGAACATGGAACACTGGTTCACTGGATGATTTATGCAGAGTAGCAGGTGGTGGTGCCACATATACCGGGGTGACCTGAGGTGGTTGTGGTGGAACTTGTTTGGATAGTTATGGTGGTGCCTGTGAAGTTGTGGCATAGTAATGTTGGCAGTTTGGGTATGTGGAGGATGAGTTCATGGTAGGTGGCTCAGGATTTGAATTTGTGGGAGCGATGTATGCTGGATTGGCTGGATAGGAAGGCAAAGGTTGACCCCTAGACCAGGCTCGGTAGATCTGCGACATTTGCTGCCTTAACTTATACATCTCCACTTTCATACCCGCAACATCTACAACCTCTTCTTCCTGTACTGGGTCCATAATGGTAGGTTCAATCTACTGAGTCACTGCTTTAGACATAGCTTTTGAACGTGTATTGTAGCTGTGATGTGCCAGAATGCCAGTTGCCAGCTGAAAATATGATACTCATCAACAACAAAACTCGTTAATAGTTAGCTCATAAGGGGTAAAATGTAATAATTAGAATCACAACTTTTGCCTTGATCATTATGCATCATCCCGACATTTATTCTTCCTTGAACCACCATTTTCTTTTCACCTCTGTTTTTCATTGCTTTTCTATTCATTTTTTTCTTTCTTTTTTTTTCTTTTCCATTTTTTTTCATTTTCGTTTTTGTTTTCCGTTCCTACATGTTTTCTTATCGCCCAGGAAAGAAAATAACAACAAATTCTTTTGAATTTTTCATTGATACTCAAAACATCGGTTACAAATGATGTTGTACTACAAATACAAATACAAAATACATGCCCTACGAACACATTAATGCTCCTAGTGCACGCGAGACGTCGTTTGGTCTTGCCGCGGGCCTATATGCTAATCCACTTTGGAGTTTATCTAGGTCAGACATTACTTGCTTTACAAAGAACCTTACTGCTGATGTGAATGTTGACTGGGACATATCTTCACACAATTGGCATTTCCTTGTAATGTACTGAGTAATGTTGATGATTCTTTCTCGGATGACCCCTTTTTCCTGAAGCAGCCTACTGATCTGTTTGGCGCGAGCGTCTAAGTTTTGTTGGTTCTCTTTTTGTAGTTGTTGTAGCACAAATTCTAACCGATCCATAGCCATGTAGCAATGTTCTCTCTGTACTTCGAGCTCTTTGGTTTGCTTGCTACTTTTGACTTCGGCTATAATGACTTTCTTTCTCAATCGAGCTACCTCAACCTTGTGTTCATCTTTTAATTGCTAAACCATTCAAGCTCTTTCCTCGGCATTTCTGGCTAGTTGTCTCCGAATCCCGACTAACTCATTTTCTGCTTTATCAAGATTGAAGCTATAGTCACTCACTTTATGCCGAAGATTTTCAATTAATTTCTCATCTCGGGCTAGGTGAACTAGGGTTTCGGCTGCAATTTTCATCTTTGCAATTTAATCCTTTAAGATTTCATTCTCTTTTCTCAGCTGCTTCTTTTCTCCCTCATCGGATGCCGCTTGTAAACCGCTCTCAAATTTGAGATCTCGAAATTATTTCTATGGCAAGCTGATTCTGGCTCTGTACTCATTTTCTCTGGCCACACAATCTCTATGCTCCTTAGACTGCTCGGCCAATTCTTGAATGTGAGGCCTTTTCATTGGTCTATCATGCTCGACATCCCGGCGATACCATGCAGCATACCCTGGTGATACTTCTCCTTGAGCTCTGTTTCCCACACAAGTGTCTACCTTCAAGCATTGGCATTCATTCCAAATCTGTCGAATCTTTGCTTCCGGGAATTGTCCGTCCGGACTGATTTCTACTGCTTGTAAGCTGAGGTCTCCGTCATTTGGTATAACCTAATATCTCCCAAGTTGTCGTAGTACCATGTATGGTGCATAAGGCTAAATGCTTTTAAGACCCATGATAAAAAAATGCGACCCTTTCATTGGCATGTATATCACCTCATCGAGGGGCAACCATCCGTATGCCCAATCAATTTGGCTGGCAGTCAACGATCGCAAGTATGAAATCCAACCTTTTGCTCCTTTCGGCAACTTAACTTCTTTTGTTGTCATATAAAATTCCTCAATGCACGTCTTCTCAGACAACCCATAACTTGAGAACGGAGGGTGACGACACAATTGTTCAATCAACCATATCTGGAGAATCAAATTGCAACCCTCGAAGAAGTCATGCCCTGCTTTACAGGATGTGAGGGCACGGAAGATATCATCTATAATCATTGGTGCCAGTGTGCTATTATCTTGCACAAGAAGAGTACTGGCCACCCCGGAGACCCTTGTATCAATGTTTCCATCTTTCCTCGGGAATATGACTAATCCGAGGAACGGCACTATAAAGGCAAATCGCCTGTGCTCTTCCCATTTGACTCGGTTAGATTTACTGCAGAGCTTGTTCGTATGGTCGTTGAATCCCCCGATATGACCATATCTGCAGTAGATGAAACTTAAAGAACAAAATCCATTAGCCAAGTCTTCGTTATGGACGTTCATGACAATTTTCAGAGAATCGAGGAATCTGTGCACTGTTATTGCCCTTGGAGCCACCGGGTATTTTTCCCTCAAGGGAACCTCATCTTTCCCGATATAATAAGCAATTTCCTCTAAGGTATGAGTGAGCTCGAAGTCTGAGAAGTGTAGAACATTATGTGTAGGATCCCAATAAGTGACAAGTGCCCGAATAATATCACCACGGGGAATTATGTCCATCAACCCAGTAAGATCCTTTAAATAGCGTTTGACCCAAGCTTGTCCTTCTTTACCCATATCATTCCACCAAAGTCTCAACTCCAAAGTGATTTTATTCATTAAGGTGAAGGGTTCATTTTGTACTGTGCTCATCATGCATATTTATTAAAGGCGATTTTATTTAGAAAATGGAAAAATATTTTTTTCGAAGACAATTTTCATTTTTTGAAAGAATTAACCTTTTCGGGCCATTTATTTTGAGAAGAAAAAGACATGACTTCAAAGTGGCCATTTTTGCCAAAACAGCCTTCCGGCGTCCTTTCGGAACATTCAGCTATTTTCAAAAACAGCAATCACTTCGATTATTTGAAACTAAAATTCAATATTGTTTTTGGTCATTTTCTAAAAGGATGGTTGGACCCGTCAAGGGTTGCCTACGTATCTCACCTAATGGCGAGAATCAAACCTGCGTAGTTCGGTCAAATTATTATGTGACCAATTATTTCAACAACATTGATCCTCCTATTTTCAGATTTTTCTTTTCAAGTTTCGACAACATTTCGCTAATATTTCAATATTCTTATTCTAGAATTTTCTCTTTCTTTTGCTTTTTTCAAGAATTTTGCCGGTCCGCATAATGATCCAGGACAAATAAATGCAACATATAATATGGTCGGTCTTTAATATTCCGGGTCACCTGTCCTAGATGGACCCGACCCCTGTGTTGAGTCCCCTAAGTCAGATATGATGCAAATAATTTTCCTAGACCTAGGTTCAATATCCTGTTGTTTCATATGGTGCTAGACCGTTTACCCGAGTGGACAACTCGGATCGAGGAGGGGGCTACGTACCGAGGACCCGCGGGGTCATTTGGCTTTGTTACTTATCCGGCCTCTATTTCTTATTTTTGGTATAACTTAACAGAAAGGGGAGTCTCAACCAGTAAGCACATCCCCGGAGGTAAAGAAGAGAAGGGTTTTCAGCATAATTCTATATATACAATCCACGTAATATCAAAGCGATAAAAACACGTAGCACGTTGATCAAAGCATATAATGAAGTCAAATAACATCAAGAATGGCAATTCTATCGAGCTCAAATTCTTAAACCCTAAACCGAAGTTTTGGGTTGCTTATCCCCAGCAACGTCGCCAGAGCGGTCACACCTCCCTTTTTACTACCTTTTCTTGTTTTCCCGAATAAGGAGAATACGGTATACCTCGCTAATTATAAATACCCTGGGAAGGGATATAATAACAACGAGGAAGGAGTTTTTCCAATTTAAGGACAATCGATTTGGGATTTATTAAAATTTTCAGAGTCGCCACTTCGGAAAATCATGGTGTCCCAAGTCACCGGTTAATCCCGAATCCGAGGAAGTTGACTCTGTTTAACAGTCCGCGCAACAAGAAATCCGGATAAGTAATTTTGTTAACCCCGGAGAAGGTGTTAGGCACTCCCGGATTCCGTGGTTTCAGCACGGTCGCTCAACTGTCATTAATGATTTTACTTCATTTCATTATATGCTTTTAACAATGAGTGCGTGTTTCACTTTTAATATTTTATGACTTGCGACGTTGCGAAAACGTATTTCGAGTCACACCGCAACCAGTACGCCTGTGCCATTTAACACATTTCGGCTTCGCCGAGATTTAGGATTTGAGTCACATTAGATGTGCACTCGTATTAGCGAAGGTATATTTTAGAATCGTGCCTATATCGTCTAACGGCTTATTATTCTTTTGGAAAGACCGTGGAATTTACTAACGATCATCCCGAATCTATCACATTATTATTTATTTATATGGGGGCCCCGCTTATTCGTTTTCATACGAGGCTCGTCCCATTCGATTTTTATAGTCCAATCCTAGCAAATAACTATATTTTCTACTATTGGTTTTTCCTTAGTCATATTAATTACATTATAATTTTAGAAGTAAGTCCAGGCCTTACCATTTTATATTACTGGGCTTGGACTCTTGGGCTTGAATAGCAGACTAATCCGTTTATCTGGGTTTCAGAAACCCAGATTATGCTGAAGCTTTTATATAGAAGCCCAGTTGTAAGTCGAATTAGATCCAAGCCTGCGATATTCTTCAGGCCCAGAATAAACAAGAGACAAAGGGGAAAACATAATTGAGAACTCATGATATACACAGGTATTCGAAATCAAAAGATAATAAACTCAAATTGTATTTATTTATGAAGAGAAACAATAGTACATGATTAACAACATCAATCTAAATCATAACTATCTAACATTGATCAAATCTAACTAACAGACTACTTCTCTTCATATTTTTATCAACAAATTACTTAACTACGTAAAATAGGGTTATCATTTAACATGTTACTAATTATATTTCATACTTTTCTAATTGTAATTATCAAATGCTAATTGTAATTCAAATAATAGGCTGACTGTGTAACAATGTCGATTTGTCTTATAGTTCTTTACTACTGATTTTTAAATCATGCATCTTACAGTTGTTATTGAACTCTGAAAATGAAGAGGTAGACTACAGCTAAGTTAATGACGTCATTATATTTCGTATAATCACTGTTGTTATATGCCTGTTACGAATAAGTTTTTAAAGCTATGTGAGTTAGTTTAAACTAATTAACCTATTTTTAAACTAAGCTAAGTGATCATGATTGCTACTACTGTAATCTACATTCTATTCTATTACATTGTCTTTCAGCATCATCTCACGCTTCATGTATTTCACTTATACAGCCATTTCCTATCCGAATTACAGAATATCTACTTGTATGATAAAATAAGAAACAGATAACAGAAGCGATCTCTAAATCAATTCATAAAATATATTTCTTCAAGTCAACTGCAATTACATTGCTCGAGTAGTGGCTCTGTACCTGATTCAGCAAAAGAACTCTATGAGTCTAAGGGAAGCACATAAGAAGGATAATCAGTTGATAACAGCAGCAAAACACAGCTGCAGAATTGAATCAACAACGCAAGCACAACAATCACAGTTGAATCAACACAGTCGAACAGAGATTTCAAGTTCAGCAAATAGCAATCCAATAGCAAAACTTGAAGAAACCCAGTAGAAACCAGCAAATAAGAGATAACAAATGATTCCTAGTTGAGTTTCAGAACAGTGCTCGACCAATACCCAGAAATTCAACCTTAGAAAGTGATATTTTACTCTTAATTTCAGAAGTATTCTCTGAATTTTAAAAATCCAGCCCTCGTTCATGCTTAATTATAGCCTATTTATAATGTGAGTGGTGAAATTTTGAGGGGGAAATTTGAAAATCTTATTCCCAATTCCCTCCCCTTAATTCTTTTATTTACTACAATTTGGTACTCATTTTCAGATTCAAAATGCCTTCCAGCCCTTGCTGGAAGGTTCTAGGGGGATCTATTGGCTTCTATTATGGGCCTATTACTATAGTACCCTCACTTGCTAAGGTTTTTAACGATTAAGCCTTTTTATTGGGTCTATTTTACCCTTTGTTTTGTGCATTATTGCATAAATACTAGGCCTGAATGTCTAATTTGTCCCTATAGGCTCTATTAAATCTACAATTATGTCATTTTTATTCCTTTTAATGCCCCTGTTATTATCTAGTATTTACCCGACCTATCCAAGGTTTGGATGTACAGGTTTTATGCATTATTTAACTGCTGGCCACTTATTTATAAGTCATTTAAGACTTAGCCAGATTTGAACCTTAATTTCTTTCAGTTTTGACCTCTTTTAAGAGGCAACCTTTTATTATTGCCTATTAAATTGAATTGTAGGACTAGCCTGCTTATTTCCTAGAGTTAAACCTTTTCAGAATTAGCCAATCCAGTATTTGGACTTGGCTTTCAAAATTAGTCACTTTTATTATTTAGAATAGCCATTTAGACTTAGCACTAAACATTCATAACTAGCCATTTAGACAAAGGCTCGGAATTACAGAGTTGGCCAGTTTCAGAATTAGCCACTCTCTAAACTATTTCAATTGTAGCCATTTTTTAGATCATTTTTCAATTTTAGCCAATCAACATACTTTTAACATTAGCCTTTTATCTAATTAACTATCTATTACAGCTATAACCAATATCCCTAAAGCATAATAAGACTAATAGTAGTCTAAAACATGAATTTATCACAAATATAGCCTACTTATATCAATTTGCACACATAGCCACAATCAAAAATCATTTATCATTTAATCAAAACTCAGAGAGAAATTTGATAATGGTTGAATTTCAATTAAACAACTCACAACTCAGAATCAAGCATAGCATAAAAAATTTAACATAAGGAAACATATTCAGAATACATTCATGTTTAGACTGACAAGAAACCCTAAAAAGGCTCGAGTATACTAGTCAAGTATAATAAACATGATTGACAACAAACTAGTGATATCATGTTATTAGAAAAGAATATTAGAAGATATTAGAAGATAAGCTAATAGAAACAAGTTATAATAGGAATCATAAAAGGTAAAATAAAGAGAAGATGAAGAGAATCTAACATGCAAACAGACTTGTTTTAACTAACAAAGCAACAAAAATAATCACAGGAATCGTGCTAATTAATCAAGAAAAAAAACAGAAACAAAGAAGGGAAGGGGACTTAGCTCGCATGAACTGTCTCTTGAGCCTCCCCATTTTTCTTTTCCACTTTTCAGACTTTAAAGATTTGAAATCTTCATTTTCCGATCAAATTTGTTTGCTTGGTTTTTTTTGGGTAGAGAAGAGTGTTAGGAAGACATAGGGGGTGTGTTTTGGGGTGGGGTGTTGTTTGGTGGTTTGCCGGAGTTAGGGTTCCGACGGAATATTCTTGAAGATTCGAAGGGTTTCAGTGAGATTCGAAGGAAAATAGTTATGTGGGGCTAAAGATCCTTGCATGGTGATCCAGTGGTGTAAATCTGGATGGCTGTTTCATGGTTTGTGGTCACCGAAGAAGATTTCCAGTGGCCGGAGTTTCAAGAACAGGGGATTTCTGGGGTTTCTTTGAGGTTTCAGGGTGTCTTAGTGCAAAGAAAGAAGAAGGGAAAGGTTTTGAGGCTAAGAGTGGCCGGAGATGGCCATGGGAGTTGGCCAGTCTCCATGGCCGGAGACGGAGAAGAAAGGGGGTGAAGAAGACGGGGGTGAGGCGACTAGGGTTTTGTAAATGAATGAAATGGCCGGTCTCTGAAGAGACCAGCCTTATATACCCTTAGTGGCTTGATTGATCCTGGCCTCTAGATCATTCTTGATCAACGGCCAGGATCCAATGTTCTCGAACGGCGTCATTTGGTTTTAAATGGAGAAGGATTGATCTCCGTTAGATCTTTCAAAATGGACGGCCAGGATTAGCTTGATGAAATAATGTCGTTTGATTTAACTTCAAATATTCAAAGTGGGCCGTCTGGTTAAATACATGGACGGCCAGGATTGAGTATTACATCAAATTAGGCCGGATTATTAAGTCTTTCTGGGCTAATATATATTGGGCTTGGACATTTGGCGCAGTTTTTTTGTATTTTTGTGTATTTCATGTATTTAATTATTTTTTTGTGTATTTTCCTGTTGTATTGTTTCTCTTTTTATATTCTTTTTCAATTACTCAATCTCTTTTAATTTCCTATTTTCTCAAATTTTTCTGATATTTTTTTATATTTTTTGCTATTTTTCTTTAATTTCCGATAGTATTTGTATATTGTTGATTTTTTAATTAATACCTTTATTTTGTGACATTTTATCATTAACCTATTTTTTTAATTTTCTAATTTTCATTTCTAATTGTTTCAATCACACACATACACTTTATTTCAATCAAACACATAATTGCAAACAAAAATATTATTTATTTTAATTTTGGAATTTTATTTCCTAGGGCAAAAATCACGGGCTCACAACAGATACATCGGCTACCTTTGGCCTAGGAACACACTCCCCTTTCGGGATTTAAGAAACTGACAATGTTTCCAAGACGTGGTACACCCATGGACCTTTGTCATCTTCAACTTCCTCGAAGGGCATAATGGCATTATAAGAATTGTCTTCCCCATGGACCACAACCTCCTGCCGATCCCATTCAAATTTGACCATCTGATGCAAAGTAGATGACATTGGCTTTGCCGCATGAATCCAGGGCTGTCCTAATAAATGATTATAGGAAACAACTACATCGAGCACTTGAAACTCCATAGTGAATTCAACTGGTCCTATTGATAGCTCCAACACAATATCTCCCACTGTGTCCTTTCCACCTCCATCAAATCCCCGTACACATATGTTATTTTTAGGGATTCTTTCACTATCAACTTCAACTTTTCTACGGTGGAGAGAGGGAAAATATTTGCACTGGACCCGTTATCAATTAACACCCGAGTAACCAAGGAATCTTCAAACTTCACTGTGAGGTAGAGGACTCTATTATGCTCAGTTCCTTCCAACGACAACTCATTATTAGAGAATGTAACCCTGTTAACATCGAAAATCTTGTTTGCTATCTTATCAAGATGGTTCACAGTGATCTTATCCGGCATATGGGCTTCATTCAAAATCTTCATCAACGTCCGGAGGTGCTCATGCGAATGGATCAATAAAGATAGTAAGGAGATCTGTTGGGGTTTTCCTCAATTGTTCCACGATTGAATAATCTTGTGCTTTCATCTTTTTTAAGAATTCTTCAACCTCTTCTTCAGTAATAGACCTCTTTACTGGTGCTGAATTGTTTTTAGCTGCTTTAACCTTTCTCAGTTCTTCAGGGCAAAGCATCTCCCTAATCTAGTCAACCCATGAGTTTTGCACACTTTTTCTTTAACTTCTTTTCCTTTGTACATCGCGGTCACCCGGTCATAGTTCCATGGGATAGTTTTTTCACTAACCACAGGCAACTGATTCACTAGTTTAATGATGATCGATTCTATGCGAGCGCCTTTTACAACCACCACAGGCTTAACAACTGCTCCTAGTACCGTAATTTTAACTGGTTCTGGTTTCATTGTGTAACGACCCGGCCAGTTATTTTTGGAATTTACACCCCAATTCCCTATTAACTGCCTTCCATAAATTCATTTATGCTATATTGGATTGCTGGGATGTTTGGTTCTAGAATTCGGAGTGTTTTGGGACACTTAGTCCCTAAATGAGAGATTCATAGTTGAAAAATGGCCCGTATTCGGAATAGTGTTAAGATGACCTCGGAATGGAAATCTGATGGTTCCGTTAGCTTAGTTAGGTGATTCCAGGGTTGGGAGCATGTTTGGAATGTATTTTGGAGGTCCGTAGCTCATTTAGGCTTGAAATGCCGAAGTTTGAAATTTTTGAAATTCCGGTCCGATAGTGAATTTTTTATTCGAATGTCAGTTTGGGATTTCGGAAGTTGATGTAGCTTTGTCTTGTCACTTTGGATGTGCGTGCAAAACTTTAGGTCATTCGGACAAGTTTTGGATAGGTTTTCGATCGAAAATGTATTTGGTTAGAATTCGTAGTTCATAGGCTTGAATCCTTGATTTATTCGTGTTTCCGGCATTATTTTGGGTGGTTTAAGGATTTGAACAAGTTTTAATGATGTTATGGGTCATGTCTGTGGATTTGGTTGAGGTCCCGGGGGCCTCGAGGGTGTTTCGGATGCCAACGGGACAATTCCGGAAGTTGGAAAATTGAAGATTTCTATTGCAGACAATTACTCTATGCGATCGCATAGTGTCTGGTGAGGGGGTCCTATTTTTCTTCAATGTGATCGCAAATCCTTGTCTGCGATCGCATAGCTCTGTTTCCCTCTTCACTAGGATCGCACTCCTTGTCCGTGATCTCATAGTGGAATGCGATCGCATTGTGTTAACTCATCACCTTCTGCGATCGCAAGCCTTAGGCTGCAATCGCATAGTACAATTTTTGGGGGCTTCAATTTTGCTTCTACGCGATCACACAGCTACTCATGCAATCGCATTGAACAAAATATCTGGCCAGAATATAACATTTCAAAAACAAGGGTTCTTCCATTTTTGCTCAAACTCAAGCTAGGGAGCTAGGTTTTGGGAGATTTTTCGGGGGTTTTTCAGAGGCAATTATTGCGTAACGATTCCTTACTCCCTTATGATTAATATCCACTAATCTAAACTTGAATTCCTCCATTAATTTCAGATTTTGGATGAAACTTGGGGTTAATTTCTTAGAACTAATTTTGATGATTTGAGGGGGAATTTAACCTCCGATTTGGGAGATTTTTATATGGTTAGACTCGTCTGAGTACGATTTCTGAAAACGTAAAAATATTTTGATTGTGAGCCGATGGATGGAGGGGTATTTTGGTCATTTTACCTATTTTCACATCTTAGCTTTAAATTTAACAGTGTAATCAGTTACTTGCTATGTTATTTACACTATGTAATTAGTTTGAATAGATTTGGGCCACTCGGAGTCGGATACTTGTGGCAAGGGCATTGTTTCTTAGTGGTTTTGTAACGGGCTGAGGTAAGTGGCTTGTCTAACCTTGTGTGGGGGACCTCTCCCCTTAGAGTATATTATGTGTTGATTTAAATGCCTTGTACGCGAGGTGACGGGCGTGTCCTTGTGCAAATTGTTGAAAATACACTTTACTTGAATTGTTCGAACGATGTTATCTCTGTTAGTTAACTGGGTTAAATGCAAGACTTATCCTGTGTTAGTTAGAGGAGTATGATTAGGTAGGATTAACTGTCTAAATGCTTATTTGTCTTAATTAGTGGAACAGGTTGGGATTGAATTTAATTGTTAATCATAGTAGTGTATTCCATTTTTCTGAGTATTTTCCTTGTTTGATTTGGGTTTTGTTCTGTGGACTATGGGTTCGATTCTCAGAGATCCTGGTTACTAATAAATGGACTGCGGGTTCAATTCTCGGAGATCCTGGTTACTAATAAATGGACTGCAGGTTCAATTCACGGAGATCCTGGTCACTAATATAAATGGACTGCAGGTTCAATTCTCGGAGATCCTATGCTACTGTGTAAATGGACTGCGGGTTCAATTCCTAGAGATCCCGTAGCACTGAGTTAAATGGACTGCGGGTTCAATTCCCGGATATCCTGTGTTGTTGATCCTCTACATGTTATGTTATTTTTCCTTGTTTAGCTTAACTCTCAATGACTTGTAGTTTCTATCTTATTTTGCTGTCATTTAAGATTTTCTCCTACTTTACACTGTTCGATATTATTATTATTATTATTCTCGGTAGGGCCTGACCTTCTTCGTCACAACTCCATCGAGGTTAGGCTTGGCACTTACTGAGTACCGATGTGGTGTACTCATGCTACTCTTTTGGACACTTTTGTTGTGCAGATCTAGGTACATGTGATCAGGCACACTACCGGTGATCGTCGAGCTATTTTTGGGAGAGTTGAGGTATGCGTCTGCTGCATTCGCAGATCCGGAGAGTCTCCTTCTGTTCTTCCTTAGCGACATTAGTTCATTTCCCTTTTTGTTTCGGTTGTATAGATACTCTTGGAGGATAGAGCCATAGTTTTACACTCGTTAGCCTATGTTTGCCCATGAATTTTCGGGTCTTGGAGGTTATATTTTTAGTAATTGTGACAAAGTTTATTTGCCAAGCGGCACCTATTACATTTTTCTATGTTATTCCGCTTTTATTTTTAGTTGTTCGTAAAGGCTATAAATTCCGCAATTGTGTTAGGATTACCTAGTTGCAAAGACTGGGTGCCATCATGACAGATTCATGATTGGTGAACCATGGTTGTGACAAGTTGGTATGAGAACTCTAGGTTCATAGGAGTCATAGGACACAAGCCAGTTTATTAGAGTCTCGCTTATCAATACGTAGACGTCCGTATTTATCTACATAGGGCTATGTAACTGTTTAGGAAAAATCTTCATCTCTTTTGAATTCCTTGTCGTGCGATGTTTTGATATCAATTCTTAACTTCTGTCTTCTATTCTCTCACAAATGGTGAGGAAATGTGCTACATGCGAGGATTAGGCACCCGTGCCTACTACTACCGCCGCCAGAGGCTGGGGCCGGGTTAGAGGTCGAGGATGCGCCCGAGGTGCAGCCACAACACCTGCACGTGCTGCCGCTGAGGCACCACCGATGGATCAGGTTGGAGCACCGGCACCAGGTACACATACAACAACTACTATGACTCCAGCACTCTAGGAGACTCTGGCTTAGTTTATGAGCATGTACACTACTTTGGCTCAGGCGGGGTTGCTTCATCTCGCTGCAGCCACATCTCAGGCCGGGGAAGAGGCCCAGACTCCCGTAGCCCGCACTCCTGAGCAGCGAGTGCCGATGGAGCAGGTTCCAGAGGTTATTCCTACTGCCTGCTACACCAGTACAGCCCGAAGGTGGGTCAGGTGCCTCCGAGGACGAGCAGAGTAGGTTGGAGAGGCTCAAGAAGTATGATCCCCCAGTGTTCAGTGGCCTAGCTTCAGATGACACCTTAGGATTTCTAGAGGAGTGTCATCGCATCCTCCGTGCTATGGGCATAGTTGAGTCTAGTGGGGTTTCTTTTGCTGCTTTTCAGCTTCGTTGGGCCGTTTATGATTGGTGGCGTACATATGAGTATGATAGTCCAGTCGAGTCTACTTTGCTGACTTGGGCACAATTCTCTAACATGTTTATGAGGGACTTTGTTCCTCAGAGCCTCAGGGATGCTTGGCGTGCGGAATTTGAGTCTTTGCGCCAGGGCACTATGACAATATCTGAGTATGCCATCAGTTACACCCAGTTGGCCAGACATGCACCAGCTTTGGTCGCCACTGTCCGGGAGAGAGTGCGGAGGTTTATTGAGGGTCTTATTCCGCCTATCCAGTCCAGCATGGCTAGGGAGCTAGAGATGGATGAGCCTTATTAGCAGGCGGTGAATATTTCCAGAGAGATTGAGGGTATGCTTACTAGGGAGCGAGAAGAGAGGTAGGCCAAGAGGTCTCATGGTCGGGTCATTTCGATGGTGCCCGTACTACCACAGTCGGTCGATATGGCAGGGGTTATTTCGATTCTCCAGTTCATTCAGCATTGCCACCAGCCGGTGGTACTCCAGCTTCCCTAGCTCCACAGGAGCCTTACTATGCTCCCCTAGTTTCCAGCGCGCCTCCTGCGCGGGGTACCTCCAGGGGTCAGTCTAGCGGGAGCGCACCTAGTCAGTCACAGCCACCGCGCCCTCCCAAAGCTTGTTATGAGTGCGGGGATACTCTCCCTCTGGTTAGGGAGTGCCCCAGACGTGGGAAGGGTGCACCTTCATAGATTTCACAGCCTCAGCATGCTCCACAAGGTCAGCAAGCCATCGTTCCAGCTCTAGATGCCACCCCACCTGTCGAGCCAGCCAAGGGCAGGGATTTGGGTGATGGAGGCCACCCTCGAGGGAGGGGCCGGGCCAGATGTTATGCTATTCCTGGTCGTGCCACAGCTGTCGCCTCTGATTCTGTTGTCACAGGTATTATCTTGGTTAGTCACAGAGAGGCATCGGTTCTGTTCGATCCTGGTTCTACTTTTTCATATGTGTCCTCTTATTTTGCTTCACATCTGGGTGTGCTTCGGGATTCTTTGAGTGCCTCCGTTTATGTTTCAACTTAGGTGGGAGATTCTCTGGTTGTGGACCGTGTGTATCGGTCGTGTTTGGTCACTATTTGTGGTTTTGAGACTAGGGCTGATCTTTTGTTGCTCGGTATGGTTGACTTCGATATTATTATGGGCATGGACTGGTTGTCGCCTCATCATGATATTCTTGATTGTCACGCCAATACTATGACGCTGGCTATGCCAGGCATTCCACATATTGAGTGGAGTGGTACTCTAGATCACACCCCCAACCGGGTTATATCCTTCCTTAAAGCTCAACGTATGGTTGAGAAGGGGTATGCTGCCTAACTAGCTTATGTGAGGGATGTTAGTGTTGACACCCCTTCTATTGATTCAGCCCTAGTGGTACGAGATTTCTCCGATGTGTTTCCAGCTGATCTTCCAGGCATGTTGCCCGATAGATATAACGATTTTGGTATTGATTTGCTGTCGGGCACTCAGCCCATTTCTATTCCTCCATATCGCATGGCTCCTCCAGACTTGAAGGAGTTGAAGGATCAGTTACAAGAGTTGTTGGGTAAGGGTTTCATTCGACCCAGTGTTTCGCCTTAGGGTGCTCCTGTGTTGTTTGTGAAGAAGAATGACGGTTCTATGCGTGTGTGCATTGACTATCTCTAGTTGAACAAAGTTACAGTGAAGAACCGATGTCCTTTACCACGTATTGATGACTAATTTGATCAGCTACAGGGCACACAGGAGTTCTCAAAGATTTATTTGCGCTCTGGTTATCATCAGCTGAAGATTTGGGAGCCAGATATTCCAAAGACTGCCTTCAGGACTCGGTATGGTCATTACGAGTTCCTCGTTATGTCTTTCGGGCTGACTAATGCCTCAGCAGCTTTCATGCATTTGATGTATAGCGTATTCAGGCCATATCTTGATTCATTCGTGATTGTTATTATTGATGATATTTTTGTATATTCTCGGAGTCAGGAAAAACATGAGCA
This sequence comes from Nicotiana noctiflora, assembly GCA_032618575.1. NCBI lineage: Eukaryota > Viridiplantae > Streptophyta > Magnoliopsida > Solanales > Solanaceae > Nicotiana > Nicotiana noctiflora. Next base: position 116,782 of record JASVEL010013685.1, on the reverse strand, counting down.
TCACCTGAGGATAGTGCTTCAGACTCTTAGGGAGAATCGATTATATGCAAAGTTCTCTAAATGTGAGTTTTAGCTTAGCTCGGTGGTATTCCTAGGCCACGTGGTGTCGAGCGAGGGTATTCGAGTGGATCCGAGGAAGGTGGAGGCCGTACAGGGTTCGCCCAGGCCCTCCTCAGCTATTGAGATTCATAGTTTCCTTGGTTTGGCAGGTTATTACCGTCATTTTGTGGAGGGGTTCTCTTCTATTGCAGCACCTATGATCAGATTGACCCAAAAGGGTGCCCCTTTCCAGTGGACAGAGGAGTGTGAGGCGAGCTTCCAAAAGCTCAAGACAGCTTTGACTTCGGCCCCAATCTTGATGTTGCCTATCGGTTTGAGGTCCTATACGGTTTATTGTGATGCCTCGCGGGTTGGACTTGGAGCGGTATTGATGCAGGATGGTAGGGTGATTGCCTACGCGTCGTGACAGTTGAAGGTACATGAAAAGAACTACCCTATTCACGATCTTGGGTTAGCTGCCATTGTTCACGTCTTGAATATCTAGTGTCATTATTTGTATGGGGTTCCTTATGAGATTTACACTGATCATCGGAGTTTGCAGCACTTGCTTAAGCACAATTAAAGACCTGAATATACGTAATAAGAGATGGTTAGAGTTGTTAAAGGATTATGATATTACTATTCTTTATCACCCGGGCGGACAAGAGGGGTTGCTCCGATGGTAAGCAACCCCCACTTCCAACCGAGAGGTTGTGAGTTCGAGTCTCCCCAAGAGCAAGGTGGGAAGCTCTTGGAGGGAAGGATGTCGGGGGTCTATTTGGAAACAGCCTCTCTACCCCAGGGTAGGGGTAAGGTCTGCGTACACACCACCCTCCCTAGACCCTACTAAGTGGGATTATACTGGGTTGTTGTTGTTGTTGTTGTTGTTGTTTATCACCCGGGCAAGGCCAATGTGGTTGCCGATGCCTTGACTCGCCAGGCGGAGAGTTTGGGGAGTTTGGCCTATCTACCAGCCTCAGAGAAACCTATGGCGATAGATGTTCAGGCCTTGGCCAGGCAGTTTGTTAGATTGGATCTTTTAGAGCCCATCCGGGTTCTGGCCTGTGTGGTTTCTCGGTCTTCTCTATTTGATCGCATCAGGGAGCGGCAGTTTGATGACCCTCATTAACTTGTTCTTCAGGATAGAGTTCAGCGTGGTAATGCTCGAGATGTTACCATCGGGATGATGGAGTGATGAGGATGCATGGGTATATTTGTGTGCCAAATGTGGATGATCTTCGAGAGATGATTCAAGCTGAGGCCCATAGCTCGTGATATTCCATCCATCCGGGTGTCGCGAAGATGTGTCAGGACTTGAGATAGCACTACTGGTTGAGGCGGATGAAGAAGGATATAGTTGACTATGTTTCTAGGTGCCTCAACTGCTAGCAGGTGAAGTATGAGCACTAGCGTCCGGGTGGGTTGCTACAGCGGATTGATATCCCAGAGTGGAAGTGGGAGCGCATCACCGTGGACTTCGTATCTGGACTTCCACGGTCTATGAGGAAGTTTGATTCTATTTGGGTCATTGTGGATCGACTGACCAAGTCCGCCCATTTCATACCTATGTTCACTACTCATCGGAGCGGTTGGCGGAGATATATATCAGGGAGATAGTCCGGTTGCATGGTATTCCAGTTTCTATCATTTTAGCCAGAGGCACTCAGTTTACTTCACGGTTCTGGATAGCCGTGTAGCAGGAGTTAGGCACTCGGGTGGAGCTGAGTACAGCATTTCACCCCAGACGGATGGACAGTCTAAGCACACTATTCAGATTTTGGAGGATATGCTCCATGCGTGTGTGATTGAGTTTGGAGGGTCATAGGATCACTTCTTGCCACTAGCGGAGTTTGCTTATAACAACATCTACCAGTCCAGCATACAGATGGCGCCGTGTGAGGCTTTATATGGTAGGAGATACAGGTCCCCGGTGGGTTGGTTCTAGCTGGGCAAGGCCAGGTTATTAGGTACAGAGATGGTCCAGTATACAATGGACAAGGTCAAGGTGATTCAGGATAGACTCCGTGCAGCCCAGTCCAAACAGAAGAGTTATGCGGACAAGAAGGTTCGCGATGTGGCATTTATGGTCGGTGAGCGGGTTCTACTTCGGGTCTCGCCCATGAAGGGCGTCATGAGATTTGGAAACAAAGGGAAGCTGAGTCCGAGATTTATTGGGCCTTTTGAGATTTTGAGGCGAGTTGGGGAGGTTGCATATGAGATTGCCTTACCTCCCAGCCTAGCCGGAGTCCATCCGGTATTTCATGTTTCTATGCTCCGGAGATATCATGGTGACCCATCGCACGTGTTGGATTTCAGTTCAGTCTAGCTGGACAAGGATCTATCTATGCTGAGGAGCCAGTGGCCATTTTGGGTAGGCAAATTAGAAAGTTGAGGTCAAAGAATATCGATTCGGTGAAGGTCTAGTGGCGGGGTCAACCGGCCGAGGAGGCGACTTGGGAGACTGAGCAGGATATGCGCAGCCAATACCCTCATCTCTTTGCTATCTCATGTATGTTTTCTATGCTCGCTCGAGGACAAATGAATGTTTAAGTGTAGGAGGATGTAATGACCCATCCGGTCATTTTTGGAATTACGCCTTGATTCCCCATTAACCGCTTTCCCTAAATAAATATATGTTATTTTGGCTTGCCAGGATGTTCGGTTCAAGAATTCAGAGTGTTTTGGAACACTTAGTCCCTAAATGAGAGCTTAATAGTTGAAAAATGGCCCGTATTTGGAACAGTGTTAAGACGACCTCGGAATGTAAATTTGATGGTTCTTTTAACTCCGTTAGGTGATTTTGGGGTTGAGAGCGTGTTCGGAATGTATTTTGGAGGTCCGTAGCTCATTTAGGCTTGAAATGCCGGAGTTTGAAATTTTTGAAATTCTGGTTCGATAGTGAATTTTTTATCCGAGGGTTAGTTTGGGATTACGAAAGTTTCTGTAGCTTCATCTTGTCATTTTGTATGTGCGTGCAAAATTTCAGGTCATTCAGACAAGTTTTGGATAGGTTTTCATTTGAAAATGTATTTGGTTAGAATTCGAAGTTCATAGGCTTGAATCCTTGATTTATTCGTATTTCCGGTGTTATTTTGGGTGGTTTAAGGATTTGAACAAGTTTGAATGAAGTTATGGGTCATGTATTTGGATTTGGTTGAGGTCCCGAGGGCTTCGGGGGTGATTCGGATGCCTAACGGGACAATTCTGAAAGTTGGAAAATTGCACATTTCTGTTGCAAACAATTACTCTATGCGATCGCATAGGTGTCCCTGCGATCGCATAGTGTCTGGTGAGGGGGTCCTATTTTTCTTCAATGCGATCCTAGAGCCTTGTCCGTGATCGCCTAGCTCTGTTTTTTTCTTCACTGTAATCGCACTCCTTGTCCGCGATCGCATAGTGGAATTTGAGTCTGTGCTTCAGGGGTCAATTTCTTCTATGCGATCGCATAAGCCTTCATGCGAATGCATTGTGTTAGCTCATAACCTTCTGCGATCGCAAGCCTTAGGCTGCGATCACATAGTACAATTTTTGGGGGCTCAATTTTCCTTCTACGTGATCGCACAGCTACTCATGCGATCGCTTTGAACAAAATACGTGAGCAGAATATAACATTTAAAAAATGAAGGTTCTTCCATTTTTTCTCAAACTCAAGCAAGGGAGCTCGGTTTTGGGAAATATTTTGAGGGTTTTTCAGAGGCAATTATTGGGTAACGATTCCTTACTCTCTTATGATTAATATCCACTAATCTAAACTCGAATTCCTCCATTAATTTCGGATTTTGGATGAAACTTGGGGTAAATTTCTTAGAAATAAATTAAATGATTTGAGGGGGCGTTTGACCTCCGATTTGGTAGTTTTGTATATGGTTAGACTCATGTGAGTACGAGGGTTCTAAAAACGTAAAAATATTTTGATTCTGAGCCGATGGTTGGAGGGGTATTTTGGTCATTTTACCCGTTTTCGCACCTTAGCTTTAATTTTAACAGTGTAATCAGTTATTTGCGATGTTATTTACGCTATGTAATTGGTTTGAATAGATTTGGGCCACTCGGAGTCGGATACTCATGGCAAGGGCATTATTTCTTAGCGGTTTTGTATTGGGCTGAGGTAAGTGGCTTGTCTAACCTTGTGTGGGGGACCTCTCCCCTTAGGGTATATTATGTGTTGATTTAAATGCCTTGTACGCAAGGTGACGGGCGCGTACTTGTGCAAATTATTGAAAATATACTTTACTTGAATTGTTCAAATGGTGTTATCTCTGTTAGTTAACTAGGTTAAATGCAAGACTTATCCTTTGTTAGTTAGAGGAGTATGATTATATATGATTAACTGTCTAAATTCTTGTTTGTCTTAATTGAAATTTCGTGGAATAGGTTGACATTGAATTTAATTTGTTAATCGTAGTAGTGTATTCCATTTTCTGAGTATTTTTTTTTTTGATGGGTTTTGTTCGGTGGACTGCGGGTTCGATTCCCAGAGATCTTGGTTACTGATATAAATGGACTGCGGGTTCAATTCCCGGAGATCCTGGCTATTGATTGTGAGCACGTGATTTTTACCATATATATGAGTTATTCCCATAAAATTCAAAATAAAATCTTTTTCTCTAACATTTGTGTGAATTTTGTGTTGATGGTTTGCTTGTCATTCACGCATGTTAAATCAAGTAAAAAATACAAAAATATGCATTTTGCATTTAGAAATTAATTTCACATGTAGTAGGTATTAATTCATTTTTAACAAATCAAAGAAAAATTAAAATAACATTTTTATGCATTAATTGAAAATTTGCCAAAAATAAAGTTAATTAGTTTAACAATTTTAATAAAATCAAAATAGATACAAAATAAATAATACAGAAAATATAAAGGAAAATAAAATATAAAAAATAATAATACAAAAGTACAATACAAAAATACAAAGGAAAATAATGATGAAATACAAAAAATGAGAAAGTACAAAAGAAGGGAAAATAAATAACTAATATACCCAGTTGCGAGGCCCAAACAGAATAACCCTGGCCCAAATTTACCCAAACCCACGCCCAACCCATACAATACCCGAGCCCAACCCATTACCTTGTTAATATCGGAGCTTCATCCAATAATAGAGACACGCGAATTCCGTGTCTCTATCATCACCTTCACTGAGCCAAGCTAAGGCTATTTCAGGAGATGAACATGACGAATACACACACACATTCGAATTAGTTGAGAGCACACAGAGATAGATCTCCTCCCAGCGGGGAATGGAAAATTGAAAACCAACAGACTCCCTAGATCGAAGGAGATTCCACCCTAAAAATAGCCCCAAATCTCCAATATCCCTCACCAAAATCCGCCGGAACAGACTCTCCATTTCGATTCCCATTTCCATTTTTTGCTTTATAATGGACTTGAGTTTTGCTAGAATTTGAGGTGTCTGGGTTTGATGTTGGCAAAAGTTTTGTTTTGAGAGTCATTGCTCGATTTCGCTGATTTTTACTGCTGGAATTGCTGAGCTCCGATTTGCTGTTTGTTTGAGATTGGAGGATTCATCGTCGGAATCGTGGCTGTTTGCCAGTTCTATCATTTTCTATTTGGCCTAGATTCTGTTGTAACCATGTATTTTGTTTGGCCCTAAAAATGTAACTATTATATTTTGGTTAGCAAAATTCGCACGATTATATCTCTATTCAAATTTCCCTAAAAATTTCCATGAGTTGTATAGATATCCACTTTGTTTAAGTGATGCAATGCTGCATTCCTGGTATAAGATTCTTATTTGGAGTATTGTATATTAATTGCTGTTGAAATGGTTGAATTTGTTGGATTGGTTCGGTTCTGGATTACTGAACTTTGCTTGATTCGGACGTCGTCTTCTACATTATAATACCAGTCGATATATTAATATGTTAAAGTCAATCGTTCATTTAAAAGGTCACACCTCAAACTTTATTCTTCTTCCGACGTCCAGATTTTATGTCACGGGTATTGGTATTGTCTGCTCGATTTATCTATAAGCCATTGCTCGGCTCTTTACTATTATTGTCTCCTTGTTTAGGTATGTAAATCCCAGTCGATCTTTTGAAATATGATTGGAACTTAGTTGAACTCTTGCCGTATTTCCCATTGATGTAGAAATGTTTGCTTAAACATCAATTTCTATGTTATTTTGTTCGGCTCTTGGTTTATATGTAATGGTAAGAAACTTTTTCTTTTAGATTTTTGAATTAGTAGAAGGTAAGGGCAAATTTGAATTTCTATTTAGTATTCTGGTGAATTTGTGAAGGTTAAGTACATCAGAAATGTGAAATTTGTTTAATTAAAAGTCTAGCCTCTGTTTTGATATTGTGACTATGCAAGTTTATCCCATTTGTTTAAAAGCTTGAATATTCTTTCTAATTGAGCGCAAAAGAACTAGTTTGTGTGGTCTTTATAACTCCACCATTTGATTAGAAATTTAGTATTATTGTTGCTGCAGAAGGCATAAGAAACGATTATTTTAGTCATGTTGTTAAATGCAAGGATGTAGGAAAGGAGATGTAGGAAGAAGATTGTATAATTAGCCTAAAACTCCACAATTTTCTACTTCTGCTAGTTTTGCACAAGAGTTGCTTTATGCACTTTTGTATTTACCAAGTGAAAATTTATTTGCAAAAAAGAAAATCACGGAATAGGGAAGTCAGATGTGATATTCTTCATTTTTTTGCGCCATATTGCTAATATTATTAATATTTCTTCACTCGTTTTCATTTGAGCGTTGTAGCTCTAACTATTCTATTTGGAGCTGAGATCAAAATGTGTCTCTGCTTATATTGTGCTTAGTATAAACTTTGGAAAAGCAACAATGGGCAATGCCTAATGTGGACAATTTGTTGATGTGCCAGTTGCTTTAAGTATCTATTATTTGTATATATTTTCAATATGCACCCTTAAGATCAGTGTTCTTTTGATTTGATCACTTTACGCACTGGTTTTGTTGATTCATTGTTTTTTCCATTGGCCGGATTCTCCAGTATTAAACTTTCAGCCATTATATGTTCATATGCATTATGTCGTTAGCATGGTTTCAAGGACCTTTGGCATGTGTATTGGCTTGAACAAGGAATTTCCATATTTGGATCTGTGGCATCTTAGGGTATACATTTCCATATTTCAAGATCGCATAACTGAAGTAAGAATTCATGCTTTGATACAATCACATGGAAGTTCAATATGTGCAATAAGGGTGATAAAGTACTTGAAGTAATATAATGTCATGTGGATATAGAGTAGCAGATACAACTATGAACATTGATAGCTTGCTTTAGTTGAGTATAATCTTTTGCCCTTAGGATTCGAGGTGTGCCATTTAGCGAATTTTCATGGCATCCCACAAAGTGCGAATGCGTAATTGCTTCAGGTGTTAATAAATATTACCTTCCTAATACGGGTGTGCATTTCATGCGACCCAAATCTAAATCTCAATGAAGTCGAAATGTATTAAAAGCCACAGGCGTACTAGTACGGTGTGACCCGAAGTGCATTTTCACAACGTTGCAATTCTTTAAAAAATGATAAAGCGGAATATTAATAAATGCACATAAAAAAGCAACATATATAGAAATCAGATAAAAACAAATACAACAGTTGAGCGACCATGCAAGAACCACGGAATTCGGGAGTGCCTAACACCTTCTCCCGGATTAACAGAATTCGTTATTCGGATTTCTAGTTCGCAGACTGTAACAGAGTCAAATTTTCCTCGGTTCGGGATTAAACCGGTGACTTGGGACACCATTATATTATCAAGTGGCAACTCTGGAAACTTAAATAACTAAACCCGTTCCGACTGTCCTTTAATTGGAAAAACTCCTTCATTTTATTATATCCATTTTCGGGGTGTAGTAAATAGCTCGTAAAAAGGAGATGTGATAGCTCTGGCGACTCTTCTGGGATAAGAAACCCAGAACATCGTTTCAGGGTTTAAGAATTCGAGCTCAGTTAAATTATTTTTTTTATATTTGATTTCATTCTATGTTTTGTATCAATGTGCTATATGTTTATCGCTTTGATATTACGTGGATTGTATATAAAAATTGTGCCGAAAACCCTTCTCTTCTTACCTCCGGGGACGTGCTTACTGGTTGAGACTCCCCTTTCTATTAAGTCAATACCAAAATACGAAATAGAGGCCGGAAAAGTTACTAAGCCGGACGATCCCGCGGGTCCCCGGTACGTAGCCCTCTACTCGACTCGAGTTGTCTGCTCGGGTGCACAGTCTAGAACCTATAAAAAATCAAGATATTGAGCCTAGAAATAAGACGTTTATTTGCATCATATCTGACTTAGGGGACTCAACACATGGGTCGGGTCCGTCTAGTACAGGTAATCTGGATATGAAAAGACTGAGCATGATTATATGTTGCATTTATTTGTCTTGGACCATTATGCTGACCGGCTAAATAATTGAGAGAGAAAATATCAATTTTAGAAAGAAACCTATATCTAAATACTGATGAAACTCTGTCGAAATTTGGAGAGAATTATAAAAAATAGTTGGAATAATTCAATATTGTCAGAATTAAAAATAGTTGGTCTAAAAATAATTTGACCAAACTACGCAGATTTGATTCTCACCGGATGTGAGATATGTAGGCAAGCCTTATCGGGTCCAACAACCCCTTTTGCAAAAATAACCAAAAAATGTCAAATTTTTGATTTTGTTATAAATAAGTCGGATGATGCTATTCTTGTTTAAAATAAGCCGAATGTCCCTCAAAAGGACACCAGAAGGCCGTTTTTGCAAGAATAGCCACTTTGAGTTATTTTAAATAATTTGCGGGCTCAACCCTGAAATATTCCCTCGCGGAAATGTCGAAAGGCCGTATCCGCAAAATCAAGTTAGAGTCATCTATCAATTTTACAAAAAAATAATCACTATGTCAAATAAGCCATTACAGGGCCGGTTTTGCTGAAATAGCCACATTTGGCATTAAAACTTCCTCGGTCATGTGTTGGCCTATGGCGATGCTGAATTATGCCCCATGGGCCCCAGGAGGAGAAATTTTGAATTTGTAATTTCTTAAATAAAATTTTGCAAAAATAGCCTTTACAATTTTGTAAAAAATAGTCAATTGACATTAGAAACTTCTCAGTCTTGTGTTGGCTTGTGGCGATGCCGAATGATGCCCCATGATCCCCAGGATGAGAAATTTTCGAGTTTATTCTCTTAAACAAATTTTGTAAAAAATAGCCACTTTGTCAAAGTAAGTCATAACATGGCCAATTTTGTAGAAATAGTCATAAATGACACAAAAAATATTCTTATTTTTGTAGAAATCTCTGGCATAAGATGTGAAATTTTTTCATCAAAATTTATAGTTGGAATCGGCTTCTATAACTTTCCTTCAAAGAAAACATTTTGAAAAATCAAATAAACATCTCTTTATTTTTGCATTAATTTGCAAGAACTACGCTCGATCTTATTCATGCAGGGTCATGATACGTAGGCAATCCACATAGGATTCGACCATATCCATAATCATAACCAAAAAGTAAAAAAAATGAAAAGCCAATAAAGGCAAAAAGAAAAGAAAATAGTGGAAAACCAAGAAAGAAAAGGAAAAAAAATATAATAATAAATAAAAATAATGCCTTAACGCTAACATGTGGCTTCATTTTGTTAATTCAGAAAGTTGAGGTGGTTGGTTGTGGTAAACCGGAAAACAAGATCCAAGGAAAATGATAACTGACATCGAGGCTGTTACGAGCGCTCAAGAGACTCAGGATCAGAGAGTTCAACAAGGGCCTTCTGTGGTTGAGGAAAATAGAATACTGAAACAACAAATGACCAAAATGCATCAAGCATGGGCAAATGGCCAAGGACAGCCTTCTTATGAATCACAATTTGCTATACAACAAGAACAATACCACTTTCCCGAGTACCACTCGTACTCGTTTGATCTTCCTGCGAACATCGAGATGCCTACCCGAAAGAGGTACAAGGAGAAATAGCCCAAAGAGTGAAAAGATTAGAACAACAGCTGAAAAATACGCAAACAATGGCAGGTCAAAAGAGTGTTTCCTTTAGAGATCTATGTATGTTCCCCGATGATCACTTGCCGCCTGGTTTAAAGGTTCCCAAATTTGAAAAGTATGATGGACATGGAAATCCGATAGCCCACCTGAAAAGGTATTGCAACCAATTAAGATGTGTGGAAAGAAATAAAGAATTGCTTATAGTTTATTTTGGGAAAAGCCCCTCGGGAGTAGCATCTGAATGGTTTTGGGATCAAGAAACATCTTGTTGGTACATCTGGGATGACATGGCACGGGCCTTTATCAAACAATTTCAATACAGTATCGACATCGCCCCAGACTGTATTTCCCTTTCTAAACTGAAAAAGAAACCAACTGAAAGTTTTAGAGAATATTCCATCAAATGGAGAGAGCAAGCATCTAGAGCTAAGCCACATATGGATAACCACGAGTTAGTCACTGTTTTCCTTCGGGCTCAAGAGCCGGATTACTTTCAAAACATGATATCCACAGTTGGTCAATCCTTTGAAGAAATAATCAAAATGGGAGAAATGGTGGAAGACAGTCTTAAGACAGGCAGAATTATAAGTCAAGCAGCTCTCAAAGATGCAGCTCAGGTTGTCCAAAGTGAATTTGGTGATGTGAATGGGAGGGATGAAGAAATCGTGATGTTATCAGGGTCGAGAAGAGGTTCTAGGAGAACATCTCAAAGGTGTATGCAGTCCCATCAGGTTTTCCATGGCCCCCTTAAGCATTACTACCCACCTCAGAACCCTTCATACTCTGTTGCTCAACCCTCAAATCACCCAAGAAAGCGAGCACGAACATCACAAAATCTCCACCTGCCTCCGCAAAATTTTCAAGTACCTTATAACCCACATCAAGGCCAGGGGGGTATAGAAGGGAACAAAAGTTGAAAGATAATTTTACACCAATAGGAGAGTCCTATAAAAGCTTGTTTGAGAAGTTAAAACAACATGACATGATTGCACCCATTACTCCAAATCTGGTGGATCGACGTGCGAGAAGCTTTGACTCATCTAAAAGGTGTGAATACCACTCCAATGCTCTGGGGCACAATGTGGAAAATTGTCAGGATCTGAAAAGAGAAATAGAAAGGATGATCCAGGAAAATTTAATTCAAGACAATGGCATTCGGAATATATTGCTGCATCCATTACATGAGAAGGCACACCTGGTAGGAATGATGCCCAGTGACGTAGGGGAGGAGAATCTTCTTGGAAAACTGTCAACTAAAGTTCAAGATATTGAAACAGATAGTAGTCTTGGCAACATTAATGCAGAACTCAGTGGCTAAGATGCCATGCTTGGTAATTGAGAAGGCGCTACATCTCTTGGTGTTTTGGTGGGTTATTTTGGTGTCATTTCTGTTGCCCGGGTTATTTCAGGATTGTAATCCGGACATTGTCTTGGGAGTTGAAAACCTTCTATCTTTCCACTTTGCTTTGTTTAGTAATAAATTTGTTTAGTGACGTCTTGGTTTGTAATTCTAGTCTAGTCTGTTCATTTTGTTGTTCGTCTTGTTGTTTCAACCCATCAGTTTAATACAACTCTCCATTTCCCAACATTTCTAGTCACTCCATTTCTAATCATTATACAATTCTTCTCATAACTGATTTTTGTGACGTGACATGCACATAATTTTCGGCCTGGTTCAAATTCAATTTAGCAAATAAAATGATGTTGGAGATGTAAGGTTTCAAAAGAAATAAAACATATTGGAATACTTCAAAGCCTGAATCAAGTGAATACTGGGGGAAAATAGAACATAAAGAAATACCGTGGAAGTGTATCATGCCTCATCGGTTTAAAGCCAAAGGCTAGAATACACCAAGTTTAAAGGGACCATTTGTGGTATGGAGATTGTTGCCCCATGGATCAGTCGAAAGGTGTTTAACTGTGTAGTTTGTACCAGTACTTGGTATGTTTTGAAGATAGGAATGACGAAGGCATTTTGTTCTGCTATCCAAACACTTTATTAATTGTTATCCTTTTGATCCTTGTTATATTTTTTCTTTCATATCCCTCTTTCGGAATCAAAAACAAAAATTAAGGACCGAGCGGGGAAAATCAAGTGGAGAAACAAAAGAAAAGAGAAAAGAAGAGAAAAAGAAAGGAGAAAAGAAGAAAAAGAAAAAGGAAAAGAAAAGGAGAAAATAAAAGAAAAGAAAAAGAAAAAAGAAAATAAAAAGAAAAAGAAGAAGAAAAGAAAAGAAAAAAAAGAAAAGAAAGAAAAGAATGCAAAGAAAAGAAGAAGAATGGGATGAAGGAAACATCGCAACAATGAAGCGATCTTGTGATCCGAACTACGTTTTGACTTGATCTCGAATGGGTACGTAGGCAGACTCACTGAGGTTCAGTCATAACAGAAGAAAAGTCCAAGAATCCCCAAAGAATGAAACTGGGACAGAAGTTATGTTTGTTGAAGAAACACGATTCTGAAAGTTGTAATCTTTAACCCACGTTGAAATATTTTGAGCCTTTATATCCTTCTTTCTAAATCCCATCCAAAAGCCTGCATTATAGTCCAAAGAAAGACATTCCGATCAATCTTCATGAAATGCCGAGTCAAACGAGCAAATGTGAATCACATCAGGGGCAACAGTCCGGTCCGAACAAAGGATAATGTTGAATTCGAGAATTGATGCGAACCACCTCGGGCCTCCAACATGAGATAAATCAAAATGAGAGAGTCTTATCGGTGAAAACCCTCACGGGCACCGTAGGGCGACAGTGAGTTGAGAGAAAGAAAAAATCAAAACATGCGAGAGGCTTGATGGTGAAAACCCTATGGGCACTACAAGTCGACATAGGATTATGAATCAGACTAGGCAAATGGACTATTGAAGACCAGTTTCACGGTAGAACTTGCAACAAGAGATGAACATCAGATTTGCTATACAGAAAAGGCTGAAAGTGCATGTCAAGATTTGATATTCACATTCGATGGGTCGTTCCTTTGTAGGTTTCTTGTTAGGAATTGTATCTTTCCATTTTCCTTTCTCTCTATTCTTCCCACCTTGTTTTACCTTCTCTCCTTAAGTCTGTCGGGTCATAACAAATAAAGAAATGATTTCAAAATTTACCACCAAGCTTTCCAATTACACGGGATGGGATTTAGCCAACACATCAAATTGCTATAAGTCAAGAACAATGTCAGACATGATTGAGTTGCCAATCGTCAATGGGCTTTTAGGATTTTCTAAATGTGAAGGATCGGTGTGCAAATAACATAACAGACGAAGATGAATAGATCAAAGGAATGTCTTGGGATAGGATTGACAAAGAGTGGTACACCAATGACAATCAAAATCTTCCCAATCAAAATTATCGTGACTAGTGACGGCACACTAAAGACTTCAAGGGTAAGGCCGGTGGTTTAAATCAAAAGAGCAACAAATAAAAATGCTTCGGGTTCGATATGAAACACAAAGGCTGACAAGTGTTAGTTCGAAAATAATTGACAATGACCAAGAATTGACAATTGGTAACGTAATAGATGGAAGTATGGGGTTCGAATGGAGAGGAGGTATATCTTCTAACAAATGAAAGAATCAGTCAAGAAACATTCAAGGTGTTCAAATAGACTTTAAGATCGGAGTTTGTGGGATCCGAGGAATTGGTAAAATGATAGGCCGTAAGGGATGCGGGTTTGAACAAAGAAGAAGTGTTTTATGTAACAACGAAGGTGAAAAATGGATAGTCGGAAGAAATCAGTTATCAGGGGAAGTGAAAAAACAATCGTCATCAAAGTTCAAGGCCACAAACCAACCACCTCATTTTAAACGGACAAAGTTTTCTTTGATTTGAAACAGGGGCACGAAAAATGTTTTTATCAAACTGGGGCAGAAAATTTTCTGTCATGTTGAAATTTTCTTGAAATCGGTTATTCATCTGAAGAACATGAAGATCAATACAGTGTTTTTTCAAAAAGAAAAGAGAAGGAAGTAGTTCTCACGAAGGAAACACCAGTTTTAAGGAAAATAATTTTTCGAAGGATTGAAACACCAATTTCAGAGAAATGGTTCTGAAGCCAGACAATTCAAGTTAGAAGGTAGATAAAACAAGTTTTGGACGAAAATAAGATCAAAGGAAAGAATCTTAGTCTGTTGAATCTTTAACCTAAGATGGAAATATTAGACTGATGAATTTTTCACCTAAGATAAAAGGAAAGAATCTTAGTCTGTTGAATCTTTCACCTAAGATGAAATCTTAGTCTGTTGAATTTTTCACCTAAGATAAATGCATAATGTGAAAAAGGGGAAGGCATAATTTGAAAACAAAAAGTAGAAGTCAGAAAAAAGGAAGGCGTAATTTGAAAATGAATACAGAAGGAAAGAAAGGCATAATTTGAAAAGAAAAGGAAGGGAAAGACAAAAGAAAGGAAGGCAAAAGTTGAAAAATAAAGAAAGGATTGTTGGATTTGAAAGATTAAGGAAATCCGAATTCGAAAATGTATCCGGTCTGATGAATTATCTCATGGAGTCAAAATCTCAGTCCGATGGCTCTTCCTCCCGAGACCACATAGAAAATGGACCCAGTCTGATGAATTATCTCCTGGAGTCATAATCTCAGTCCGATGGATTTTCCTCCCGAGACCACACGGAAAGTGGACCTAGTCCGATGAGTTATCTCCTAGAGTCAAAATCTTAGTCTGTTGAATCTTTATCCTAAGATAAAAGTCTTAGTCTGATGAATTTTTCACCTATGATAAAAGGAGAGAATCTTAGTCTGTTGAAACTTTCTCCTAAGGTAAAAGTCTTAGTCTAATGAATTTTTTACCCAAGAAAAATAAGTTTAGTCATAAGGGAGCACAAAAGATTTTGGCAATCAAGCACCCACCTGAAGAATAAGGGAAGTATAATCTTTAATTTTAAAATTTCACATATGATAATGTTACACCCAGTTATTGTGACGACCCAAAGGGTCATCACTTATTTTATTAATCGTTTCGAGCTTCCGAGGCCTCGAAAACCTCATTCTATGTTGCCTCGATTTACGTGCACAATCCGAGCATGTAGCCGGAAAGATTTTGTGATAGAAAATATGAATTCTATGAGAAATTTGGATAAAAATGATATTAATATTGATATGGTTGACTTTGGTCAACATATTTGGTAAACGGATCCGGACCCGAGATTGGATGGTCCCGAGAGGTCTGTAGGAAAATATGGGACTTGGACATGCGTCCGGAGTCGAATTCTGAGGCCTAGAGCCCAAGTTATGAATTTTTCTATGAAATTGTTTTTGATGTAATTGTTAAAGGAAATGAATTAATTGACCTTGGTATCGGGCTCATATTTTGGTTCCGACGCCCGGTACAAGTCTTAAATATTATATATGTGATTTCTGTAAAGTTTGGTGACATTCGGATGTCGTTTGAGATGTTTTGGACCTTGAGTTCCAAGTTTGAAAGTTTTGAAAACCAAAAGTATGAAAATCATGAATTCGAGGCTTGATTTGATGAAAACGATGTGATATTGGCGATGTGATCGCACGAACAAGTTCATAATGTGTTTTTGAGGTTGTGTACATGTTTGGTTTGGAGCCCGGGGGGCTCGGGTAAAGATTTGATAGGCTGTAGGATCAATTTCTGAATTTATGCACTGCTGGTTTTTCACCCAGCTGTTGGCTTCGCATTTGCGAAGAATTTCTCGCAAATGCTAAGAAGGCAGTTCAAGGCTGGGTTCGCAAATGCGAACCCATTATCGCAAATGCGATGCCTGCCAGAACCAGCCAAGTTCGCAAATGCGAACAAAGTGTCGCAAATGCGACACTGGTACACCTGGACCATAGTTCGCAATTGCGAACTTAACCTCACAAATGCGAGGCCTTCAGTAATTGCCTGTCTTCGCAATTGCGAAGAATGTGTCGCAATTGCAACAAAGCCCAGAAGCCTGCTGGTTCGCAAATGCGAACCTTATTTCGCAAATGGGAAATCCCCAGTAACTGCCTAGACTTCGCAAATGCGAACAAATGTTCGCAAATGCGAATTTCCCAGCCTTAGCTTATTTTTCAAACTCCAGAAATTGGTCGGGGTTCGCAATTGCGAACCCATGTTCGCAAATGCGAACACAGAGACCTGTAAAATACGATTTTCAGTTCATTTCTTCACTTTTTACAACCCAAAAACACCCATTTGCGATTCTTCACGGATTTCTTCTTCTTCAAAACAATTGTAAGTCACTTTTTACTTAATTCTTTCAATTCCTAACATCATTAAACATGTTTTTCAATAGAAATCAAAGGTTTTCATGGTAGAATTTCTTGTTTTTGTTAGAATATAGGGTTTTTCATAAATTGGGAAATTAGACCTCGAATTGAGGTTCGATTTTGAAACAAATCATATACATGAACTCGTGGGGGGATGGGTAACCGGATTTTGGTCCGAACCCCGAGTTCCGACCATGTGGGCCCGGGGTCGAAATTCACTATTCCGGGCAGAATGTTGTAAAAGTTGCAATTGGCCTTATGAATTAGTTTGTTGAGTAGTATTGATGATATTAAATCAATTGTGTATAGATACGATTGGATTGAAGCCAAATTTGAAAGAAAAAGACATTTCCACGGATTGAATTGTTCATAAACATTCGAGGTAAGTGTTTGTTCTATCCTAGCTTGAGGAAATAGGATTATGTGCTATGTGTTATGTGATCGAGTGCGGTGTATGGGCTGTGGTGACGAGCATCCATACACCGGCGTCTAGTATGACCGTGAGTCGTTGTTAATGCTTATTGTGAGACATATTTGCAGATAAATTGTTGAACCTTTGCCAGGTTGTAGAATTGTTATTGTTCTCCCTTGTCGGGACTTGTTGTGAAGATGATTATTGATTGCCCTTGTTGGGACGGTTTATGAATTACTGTTTTATTCTTTACCCTTAACTGTGATTGTTATTTGGGTGAGGAAGAGTGATAATGCACGAAGGGTGATGTCGTGCCTTGATTATTTATTTATGCATGAAGGTTAATGCCGTGCCATGTTTTATTGATTATGCACGAAGGATCATGCCGTGCCCTGTTCTTGAACCATGTACGAAGGATCATGCCGTACTATGGATGTGAGGATGAGAGTAAAAGCACGAAGGGTGATGCCGTGTACTTTATTTGCTTATTTGGTGAGGATGAGAGTAAAAGCACGAAGGGTGATGCCGTGCAACTTGTTTGTTATTCCTTGACTTGATATTACATGTGTTTCCATTATACTTTGTTTTCCTTGTGAACTTATTAACTGTTATTAATTGTTGAATTCTTTGAGATATTCCTTATTGTGTTATTACTTGGTTATTTCTTGTTATTCTGTGGTATACATATATATTGAATTGCACAGGTTTATGTGGGTGTCCGGTCCTAGGCTTGTCACTACTTCGCCGGGATAGGCCAGGCACTTACCAGCACATGGGGTCGGTTGTGCTGATACTACACTTCGTGCGTTTTTGCACAGGTCCAGGTTACGATCAGGAGCAGCAGCGGTAAATCGATTGCGTGGGAGTTGATCACATTTGAGACCGAGGTAGCTTGCAGACGTCCGCAGGCCCGACGTCTCTCTCTTTATTTATGTTACTATTTGTAGTCTCTTTGTTCCGAGACAAACAGAATTATGTTATATTTCTTTCAAACTTTTATGTGTAGTATTCAATAGTAGTTCGTGAGTTGGTGACTCCACGTCTTGGGTAGAGGATTTTAGTATGATTTTCACCTTGTAGTTAGTTATTTCTATTTCGATAAAGTATTCCGCACTTATTTAATTAAAGTTATGGTTTGTTGATAAATTAATTATGAAATTGTGTTAAAAACAGGATAGTATGAATATAGTGGCTTGCCTAGCTACCACGAGTAGGTGCCATCACGATCCCGATGTTGGGGGAAAATCCGGGTCGTGACAAGTTGGTATCAGAGCTCTAGGTTACATAGGTCTCACCACTCACGAACAAGCTTAGTAGAGTTTAAGAGGTAGGTACGGAGACGTCTGTACTTGTCCTCCAGAGTCTATTAAGTTAGGAAAGAGTCTCTTATTTGTTCTTTCTTATCGTGTGACTTGTTCCTCAATTACTGATTGAATTTCTATTATGTCCTTTCGCAGATGGTGAGGACACGCGCTTCTTCGTCTGCTGACCAGCAGCCCGAGCCCCAGGCAGCTCCCGTGAGGGGTAGGGGCCGAGGCCGTATCAGAGGCCGTGGTAGGGGTAGAGCTCAACCCCCGGCAGCTACTCTAGAGGTGGAGCCTCATATTGAGATTGACGAGGAGGTTCCAGTCCCAGCAGCTCCAGTGGGCCCAGCTCAGGTCCTAGGAGAGGCTTTATTTACCCCGGATCTTCGGGATGCTTTTGTCGAATAGCGGGGTTTATGGATAGCATTGCCGGAGCGGGCTTATTATCAGTTGCACCAGCCGATTCTCAGGCTGGAGGAGGGGCCCAGACTCCTATTGCTCGTACTCCGGAGCCAGTAGCTCCTCAGCCTCAGGCACCAGTGGTTCAGCCAGCTGTGGCCACTCAGTCAGGTACCACAACTCATGCCGGTGATGGAGCGGCCATGACTTCTGACTCTTTATGGAGACTTGATCGGTTCTCCAAGCTATTCACCACTACATTCAGCGGTGCCACATCAGAGGATCCTCAGGACTTCTTATTCAGTTGCATGAGATTCTCAAGACTATGGGGATCGTGGAGACAAATTGAGTTGACTTCTGTACATTCAGGCTTGCAGGATCCGCCAAGAGTTGGTGGAGAGATTATTCCTTGACTCGACCAGCAGGGTCCCCAGCTTTATCATGGGATCAGTTTGCGGAACTATTTATGGAGAAGTTTCTCCCTACTACTCAGCGGGATGTACTTCGGAGGCAGTTTGAGCGCCTCCATCAGGGCACTATGACAGTTACACAGTATGAGATGAGATTTGTCGATTTGGCTCGTCATGTAGAGGTGATACTTCCCACAGAGCGGGAGAAGGTCCGCAGGTTTATAGATGGGCTTAATCAGCCGATTAGACTCCAGATGGCTATGGGCGTGGGGAGTGACATATCATTTCAGGAGGCAGCTAATGTAGCACGCAGAGTTGAGATGGCTCTTGCTCGGGGAGGCGGTTATTCGTCAGACAAGAGGCCTCGTCATTCAGGCAGGTTTGGTGGTTCTTCCTCCGGTGGCAAAGAATCCTTTGATAGAGGCCAGTCTTCCAGGCCTTTTCATTCCGCCCTTCAGGCTTCACAGGGTGGACCAGGTGATCGTGGTTTTCGGGGGCATTATTTAGACCAGCCTCCTATTAATGCCCAGCCTCTTCAGAGTGTTCGTGGAGGCCATTTAGGTCGTGAGGGCCAGCAGCCCTATCAGTCTAAGAGTTGCTACGGTTGTGGTGACCCAGGTCATTTTATCAGGAATTGCCCTCTAGCAGCGGGCAACTCTCAGCACCGAGGTCCTCGTCCTATGATTCAGGCCCCAGCTGACCCTCAGCCTGCCCAGCCAGCCAGAGGCGGGGGTAGAGATTATAGAGATGGAGGTCGAGACCGTAGAGGTGGAGACCGTCCAGCGAGAGGTAGAGGTCAGCCAGTTGATGGTCGTCCTAGAGACGCAGCTCAGAGGGGAGGTGCGGATCCCCGATTCTATGCTTTACCAGCCAGGCCAGAGGCAGAGGCATCAGATGCTGTGATTACAGGTACTATTCTTGTGTGTGGCAGAGGTGCTTCAGTATTATTTGACCCTGGATCTACATATTCCTATGTGTCTTCCTACTTCGCACCGTATTTGGCCGTGCCCAGCTATGCTTTGGATATTCCAGTTTATGTGGCTACACCAGTGGGTGACTCCATTGTAGTCGACAGAGTGCATCGTTTATGCGTAGTTATATTTGGGGGTCTTGAGACCCGTGTTGATCTGTTGCTTTTGGATATGGTGGATTTTGATGTCTTATTGGGGATAGACTGGTTGTCCCCATACCATGCTATTCTAGATTGTCATGCTAAGTGTGACGACCCGGCCCGTCGTCACGAGAATTACCACCCCGTTATGTTGTAAATGTATGTTTGATGATTTTATATCAGTGTTAGAGTCTATCGGGTGAGCTAGGAGTGAATTGGATTGAAAATGAGGCATATAGCCTTTTTGAAGGAAACTTGAATAAGGAAAGTCAACTCGGAGTTGACTATTTGGTTAGAGGGCTCGGAATCGAATTTTGATGATTCGGTTAGTTCCGGGAGGTGATTTGTGACTTAGGGGAGCGATCGGAATTGAATTTGGAGGCCCGGTGTAGAAATAGGCTTGAATTGGCTAAGGTTGAATTTTGGCGAAATCCGAACGGTAGGTGAGATTTTGATCCGGGGTCGGAATGGAATTCCGATAGTTGCAATAGCTCCGTTAGGTGATTTTGGATGTGCCTGCAAAATTTCAGGTCATTCGGACGTCGTTTAGTCGGGTTTTTGATTGAATCCGTAATTCGGAAAGTTTTAAGGAATTTAGGCTTGAATCCGTATGTAATTGGTGATTTTGATGTTTAGGATGGTGTTTTTATGATTGGAACAAGTTCGTATCGTGTTTTGGAGTATGTTGGTGGTTTTCGTTGGGGTCCCGGGGGCCTCGGGTTGATTTCGGGGTTCCAAACGGACCATTTCTTGTATTTTTGAACTGCTGTTGGCTGCTGGTTTTGTTGCAGACGGATGCTCTATGCGATCGCATAGAGTAGATGCGATCGCATAGAAGGATGGAAGTGAGCCCCAGAGTTGTTCTATGCGATCGCGTAAGGAGATGCGATCGCATAGGTATGGAAACTGGCACTCTGCGATCGCAGGGTCACTTGTGCGATCGCATAGGTTTGTCAGACTGTGCATTGCGATCGCATTGCCATTGTTGCGATCGCAGAGAAGAAAAGATGAGGCCTGGAAGGTTGTGCTATGCGATCGCGGGAGTGCATTGCGATCGCATAGAAGGGGAAATCGGCAGGAAAAATTAACTCTATGCGATCGCATAGGGTCATTGCGATCGCATAGAAGGATTGGTCTGGCAGTGAAATTAAAACCAGAACAGAACAAGTCGCGGGTTTCATACCCCAAAACGCCATTTTTGAGTTCTAGAGAGAGAAACTCACGGGAATTGCTGGTAATTCATCGGGGATTCGTTGGAGGTAAGTTTTGTGGCTTAATTACATCATTTTAACATGAAATCATGGGTTAAATTTCCGTAAATGGAAGATTAAAGGTGGGTTTGAGCCCTAGGCCTAAATTAAAGAAAAACACTAATTTGAGTGGGCAAATGAAGTCCGATTTTGGTGAATTTTATATGCCTAGACTCGTATCGAGATGAGGATTACGAATATATAACTTTTGTAATTTTTCGACAAGCGTACCGAAAGTCGGGTTTTGACAACTTTGGGAATTTTGATGTAAATCGAGTTGTATTGATTGGGTGTTGTCCCATTGGCCTAATTTGTTGTATTTCTACTGTATTTGAGCAGATTCTACGCGTGCGGAGCTTGATTCTCGTGGCAAGGGCATTGTGGAATAGTCGTCGCGCTATATTGAGGTGAGTAATAGATGTGGGTGATGACCGGCGGGTTCGAAACCCCGGTATACCACTTTGTGACGCTGTATAGCGGCGAGACACGCACACTCTTGAGAGTGCGGGGTCGATCATGAACTGGAGACTATATATTAGTCCAACCTGTTGATACTGTACTATTGGCTATTCTCGAGCCGTCGAACCTCCTTCTCGGATGGTTGCATATATATATATATATATTTATTGTGATAATGGCCACTCTTGAGCCAAGGAACCCCCTTCTTGGGCGGTTGAGTATACATGTGGGCCGTGAGCCAGTTATTGGATCCCGCGAGGATCGTTATCATTGTCTTATTATATAGACATGCTAGTTTACTACTAGTCCGCAGCTATTTTTGTTATTATGCCAATTCCAATCTCTGGAACTTGACATTACTGTTTTCCAACTGAAAAATGATAAAAGAGTTTTCCAAAAACTATTTTTGAACCTGCGAGGCTGTATATGCATATTAGCTGACTAGTAGTGGATCGGGCTGCGCGCCGCAGCAGGATATATGTTGGATCGGACTGCACGCCGCAGGAATATCTCTATGAGATGTGCTTGGGCTGTAGGAGCCCCTCCGGAGTCTGAACCCCCACGGTGAGCACGGGTACCCAAAATTGGAGTCGGGCTACGCGCCGTAGCGGTCATATCATGCATTGCATTGCATTTAGCTACATCTGCTAGCTGTTATGCTATTTATTGGTATTTGTTGGAACAGGTACAGTGAAGATTGATTCTATGACAGGGTAGCTGATTATAGTTTTACATAGTGCTTTATTGCGGATTTCTTATCTGCGATGTCTTACCCTTGTTTATTACCACCGAGTCTGGCAGTACTCATTTTACTCCCTGCACCTTGTGTGCAGATCCAGGTACCTCTCAGCAGACTTGATTCGGTAGCTACTTGGAAGCGACGTTTGTGGATATTCGAGGTAGCTGCAGAGTCCGCAGGACCCGATATTCCTTCTTATTGTCTTGATTTTGTATTGACTTTTCTTTCCGCACTTGGTATCTTGTAAACCTTTATACACTCATGTTCGGTAGAGGCTCATGACTCTTGACCCTTGGTCTATGGGAGTTGATGTATTATGGGACTTGGTTCCCCGTTTTCGTTACATATATCGTTGTTATTTCTTGAATTAATTTGCTTAAATGGGTTAAAGAGAGCTTCTAGCTCCGTGGTTGATATGGATTGGTCAGGCTGGCTTAGCAATGTGTTGGGCGCCATCACGACCAGATTTGGGGTCGTGACAAGTTGGTATCAAAGCCTAGGTTTACTAGGCCTCATGAGTCTTGAGCCGGTTAGTAGAGTCTTGTGGATCGGTACGGGGACGCCTGTATTTATCCTCGGGAGGCTGCGAACCTTTAGGAAAACTTCACTTTTCTTGAACTCGGTCGTGCGATCTTGTTGTCCTGAGAACTGAACTTCTATATTCTATTCTCTCGCAGGATGGCGAGAACGCGAGCATCGGGACGAGGTGGACGACCTCCATTGCCACCTGTTAGAGGCCGTGGGCGCGGTCGTGCTAGAGGTAGAGGTAGGGCGGGCGAGACGAGTGCCGGCCGACCCGCTCGTTGTACCGGTTCGGGAGCGGCCCCGGTGGTTGATGCTCCGGCGGCCCCAGTTCGGGGCCGGACTATATCTATTGCTATTCCTCGGTCTTCGGGAGACTCTTGCTCGGATATTATCGGTGTGTTCCGGTTTGGCTCGGGTAGTTTCGGCTACCGCTATCGTAGCGACATCTCGGTCGGGGGGTGGTCGGCGGACCCCTGCCAGCTCGCACACCCGACCCGGTTGTTCGGGGACTTCGGACACCGGAGGCGGTCCCACGCTCGGTGGTTGCACCGGTTATTCCTCCGACTGCACCAGCTCCGGCTCTAGAGCATATGGTTGAGGTTATGCCCGATGACGAGCAGCGTCGTCTTGAGAGATTTGGTAGACTTCAGAGCCACCCCATTTCGGTGGCGTTGAGGGCGAGGATGCCCGGGGTTTCTTGGATAAGTGTCAGAAGATGCGCGTACGGCTGGTATTCTTGAGTCCGGCGGAGTTTCATTTACTACATTTCAGTTCACCGGTCCCGCATTTGATTGGTGGGAGGAGTTTGAGAGGCGTAGGCTTGCAAGAGCAGCACCTCTCACATGGCAGCAGTTCTCTACTCTCTTTCTAGAGAAATATGTACCTCAGTCTCGTCGCGAGGAGCTACGTCGCCGGTTCGAGTGGTTGATTCAGGGCGACATGTCTGTGACCCAGTATGAGCTTAGATTCACTCAGTTGGCTAGGCATGCCACATGGATGATCCCCACTGATAGGGAGAGGATCAGGAGGTTCATTGATGGCCTCAACTACTCTATCCGTATTCTTATGACCAGCGAGCGAGTTCTGTCATCATCATTTGAGCAGGTTGTGGACATGGCACGCTCCATTGAGGCGGATCGTCGCCGAGAGAGAGAGAGGAGCGGGAGGCCAAGAGGCCTCGTGGTTCCGACAGTTTCAGTGGTGCTCCATCTAGAGGGCATTCCCAGCAGAGCAGAGGTCGCTCATCTAGACCTTCTCATTCAGGCCGCCCAGAGCAGAGCGGAGGTTCTTATGGTCATGGTCGACAGGGGTTTCGGCAGGGTCAGTCATCACTTAGTGCCCTCCCAGCCCAGAGTGCAGCACCAGCACCAGGTGCATGTTATGAGTGTGGTGAGTTTGGCCACATGAGGAGACATTGCCCTCGACTACGTAGGGACAGGACACAGCAGAGGGATCAGCCCTCCTCTTCAGCACCATCTCAGTCTAGTAGAGGTGGAGGTCAGTCTTCTCGTGGTCGCCCCAAAGGCGAGGAGCGATCCAGTGGTGGTCAGGCACGATTCTATGCACTCCCTGACAGGCATGGTGTAGTTGCCTCCGATGCAATGATTACATGTATCATTTCTGCCCGTCACAGAGATGCCTCCGTTCTATTTGATCCAGGGTTCACATATTCATACGTGTCCTCTTATTTGCACATCACTTGGGTGCGACTCGTGGTAGTCTTGATTTACCTGTTCATGTATCCACCCCCGTGGGTGATACGATTGTTGTGGATCATGTCTATAGATCCCGTGTTATATCTATTGGGGGTCTGGAGACCCAGGCAGATTTGTTATTGTTGGGGATGGTGGACTTTGATGTTATATTGGGTATGGACTGGTTGTCTCCGTACCATGCTATATTGGACTGTCATGCTAAGACAGTTACGTTGGCCATTCCTGGTATTTCTCAGATTGAGTGGCGGGGTTCGACCGATTTCGTCCCTAGCCGTGTTATTTCGTTCCTAAAAGCTCGGAAGATGGTTGAAAAAGGGTGTTTATCGTACTTAGCTTTTGTGAGAGATGTGGGAGCTGAGTCTCCTAGCATTGATTCTGTACCTGTTGTGAGGGACTTCTCAGATGTATTCCCCTCAGACCTGCCGGGCATGCCGCCGGACAGGGATATTGATTTTGGCATTGACTTGGTGCCGGGCACTCAGCCCATATCCATTCCTCCTTATCGAATGGCACCGGCCGAGTTGAAAGAACTGAAAGAGCAACTTCAAGAGCTTCTGGATAAGGGTTTCATCCGTCCTAGTGTGTCACCGTGGGGTGCGCCGGTATTATTTGTTAAAAAGAAAGATGGTTCCATGCGAATGTGTATTGACTATAGGCAATTGAACAAAGTGACAGTGAAGAACAAGTACCCTCTACCGCGCATAGATGATTTGTTTGATCGGTTACAGGGTGCGAGGGTGTTTTCTAAGATCGATCTTCGTTCAGGCTATCATCAGCTGAAGATCAGGGACTCGGATATTATGAAGACTGCATTCAGGGACCCGATATGGTCATTATGAGTTCCTTGTGATGTCGTTTGGGCTGACCAACGCCCCAGCAGCATTTATGCATCTGATGAACAGTGTGTTCGGGCCTTATTTGGATTCATTTGTGATTGTGTTCATTGATGACATTCTAGTCTACTCCCGTAGTCGGGAGGAGCATGCTCAGCATTTGAGTATTGTGTTGCAGAGATTGAGGGAGGAGAAGCTATATGCTAAATTCTCCAAGTGTGAGTTTTGGCTCGAGTTCGTGGCATTTCTGGGACATGTGGTGTCTCGTGATGGTATTCAGGTTGATCAGAAAAAGATAGAGGCGGTGCAGAGTTGGCCTAGACCGTCCTCAGCTACAGAGATCAGGAGTTTTCTTGGCTTGGCGGGGTATTATCGCTGGTTTGTTCAGGAATTTTCATCCATTACTTCTTCATTGACTAAATTGACCCAGAAGGGTGCACCATTCATGTGGTCGGATGAGTGCGAGGAGAGCTTTCAGAAGCTCAAGACAGCTTTGACCACAGCTCCAGTGTTAGTATTGCCATCAGCTTCAGGTTCATATACCGTTTACTATGATGCCTCGAGAGTGGGGATAGGTTGTGTGTTGATGAAGGGAGGTAAGGTAATTGCTTATGCTTCTCGGCAGTTGAAGCCACATGAGAAGAACTATCCTGTTCATGACTTGGAGCTAGCCGCCATTGTTCATGCATTGAAGATTTGGAGGCACTATTTGTACGGCGTGTCTTGTGAGGTGTATACCGACCATCGTAGTCTCCGGCACTTGTTCAAACAGAAAGACCTTAATTTGAGACAGCGGAGATGGCTAGAGTTGCTGAAGGATTATGACATTACTATATTATATCATCCGGAGAAGGCCAATGTGGTGGCCGATGCTTTGAGCCGGAAGGCGGTCAGTATGGGGAGCTTGGCATATATTCCAGCTGAGGAGAGGCCATTTGCTTATGATGTTCAGGTGCTAGCCAATCGGCTAGTGAGGTTAGATATTTCGGAGCCCAGCAGGGTATTGGCTTGTGTTGTATCTCGGTCATCTCTATATGATCGTATTCGTGAGCACCGGTATGATGATCCACATTTGGCTGTCCTGAGGGACAGAGTTCAGCATGATGATGCTAGAGATGTCACCATTGATAGTGACGGCGTATTGAGGATGCGGGGCCGGATATGTGTGCCCAATGTTGATGGCCTTCGTGAGTTGATTCTGGAAGAGGCCCATAGCTCGCGGTATTCTATCCATCCAGGAGCCGCTAAGATGTATCAAGATTTGAAACAACACTATTGGTGGAGAAAGATGAAAATGGACATTGTCGGACATGTAGCACGGTGCCTCAACTGTCAGCAGGTTAAGTACGAGCATCAGAGGCCCGGTGGTGTATTTCAGCGCATTGATATTCCTGAGTGGAAATGGGAGAGGATCACTATAGACTTTGTTACTGGACTCCCTCGGACGGCGAGGAAGTTTGATTCTGTATGGGTGATTGTGGATAGACTGACCAAGTCAGCTCACTTCATTCCAGTTAGTACTACCTACAAATCAGAGCGGTTGGCAGCGATCTTTATTTGAGAGATTGTTTGGTTGCATGGGGTCCCAGTGTCTATCATATCCGACAGGGGTACTCGGTTCACTTCTCGGTTTTGGAGAGCATTTCAGCGAGAGATGGGTACACGGGTTGAGTTGAGTACAGCATTTCACCCCCAGACAGACGGACAGTCTAAGCGTACTATTCAGATTCTAGAGGATATGTTGCGAGCGTGTGTGATTGACTTTGGTGGTTCGTGGGATGAGTTCCTACCACTTGCTGAGTTTGCCTACAACAATAGTTATCAGTCGAGTATTCAGATGGCCCCGTATGAGGCATTGTATGGCAGGCGGTGTAGATCCCCTGTGGGATGGTTTGAGCCTGGTGAGGTTAGATTGATAGGGACTGAGTTAGTCCAGGATGCTCTAGATATAGCAAAGTTGATCCAGGAGAGGCTTCGTACAGCACAGTCTCGTCAGAAGTGTTATGCGGACCGTAGAGTTCGGGAGTTGTCTTTCATGGTTGGTGACCGAGTATTGTTGAAGATTTCACCTATGAAGGGTGTCATGAGGTTTGGGAAGAAAGGAAAGTTGAGTCCCAAGGTACATTGGTCCTTTTGAGATACTTAGGAGAGTTGGAGAGGTGGCATATGAGTTGGCCTTGCCGCCCAGCTTATCCAGCGTCCATCCAGTATTCCATGTGTCTATGCTCCGGAAGTACATTGGAGATCCGTCTCATGTATTAGACTTCAGTACCATTCGGCTTGATGGTGATCTATCCTATGATGTGGAGCCTATTGCCATTTTGGGACGACAGGTGAGAAAATTGAGGTCTAAGGAGATTGCATCAGTTAAGGTTCAGTGGAGAGGTCGACCCGTGGAGGAGGCCACTTGGGAGATCGAGCGGGAGATGCGGAGCAGATATCCTCACTTGTTTGAGACTTCGGGTATGTTTCTTGACCCGCTCGAGGACGAGCGTTTGCTTAAGAGGGGGAGAATGTGACGACCCGGCCCGTCGTCACGAGAATTACCACCTCGTTATGTTGTAAATGCATGTTTGATGATTTTATATCAGTGTTAGAGTCTATCGGGTGAGCTAGGAGTGAATTGGATTGAAAATGAGGCATATAGCCTTTTTGAAGGAAACTTGAATAAGGAAAGTCAACCCGGAGTTGACTATTTGGTTAGAGGGCTTGGAATCGAATTCTGATGATTTGGTTAGTTCCGGGAGGTGATTTGTGACTTAGGGGAGCGATCGGAATTGAATTTGGAGGCCCGGTGTAGAAATATGCTTGAATTGGCTAAGGTTGAATTTTGGCGAAATCCGAACGGTAGGTGAGATTTTGATTCGGGGGTCGGAATGTAATTCCGACAGTTGCAGTAGCTCCGTTAGGTGATTTTGGATGTGCCTGCAAAATTTCAGGTCATTCGGACGTCGTTTAGTCGGGTTTTTGATTGAATGCGTAATTCGGAAAGTTTTAAGGAATTTAGGCTTGAATTCGTGTGTAATTGGTGATTTTGATGTTTAGGATGGTGTTTTTATGATTGGAACAAGTTCGTATCGTGTTTTGGAGTATGTTGGTGGTTTTCGTTGGGGTCCCGGGGGCCTCGGGTTGATTTCGGGGGTCCAAACGGACCATTTCTTGTATTTTTGAACTGCTGTTGGCTGCTGGTTTTGTTGCAGACGGATGCTCTATGCGATTGCATAGAGTAGATGCGATCGCATAGAAGGATGGAAGTGAGCCCCAGAGTAACTATGCGATCGCGTAATAGGAGATGCGATCGCATAGGTATGGAAACTGGCACTCTGCGATCGCAGGGTCACTTGTGCGATCGCATAGGTTTGTCAGACTGTGCATTGCGATCGCATAGCCATTGTTGCGATCGTAGAGAAGAAAAGATGAGGCCTGGAAGGTTGTGCTATGCGATCGCGGGAGTGCATTGCGATCGCATAGAAGGGGAAATCGGCAGGAAAAATTAACTCTATGTGATCGCATAGGGTCATTGCGATCGCATAGAAGGATTGGTCTGGCAGTGAAATTAAA
Organism: Nicotiana noctiflora; assembly: GCA_032618575.1. Classification (NCBI taxonomy): domain Eukaryota; kingdom Viridiplantae; phylum Streptophyta; class Magnoliopsida; order Solanales; family Solanaceae; genus Nicotiana; species Nicotiana noctiflora. The sequence continues at coordinate 87,789 of JASVEL010013685.1, read as the reverse complement.
ACCAGAACAGAACAAGTCGCGGGTTTCATACCCCAAAACGCCATTTTTGAGTTCTAGAGAGAGAAACTCATGGGAATTGCTGGTAATTCATCGGGGATTCGTTGGAGGTAAGTTTTGTGGCTTAATTACATCATTTTAACATGAAATCATGGGTTAAATTTCTGTAAATGGAAGATTAAAGGTGGGTTTGAGCCCTAGGCCTAAATTAAAGAAAATACTGATTTGAGTAGGCAAATGGAGTCCAATTTTGGTAAATTTTATATGCCTAGACTCGTATCGAGATGAGGATTCCGAATATGTAACTTTTGTAATTTTTCGACAAGCGTACCAAAAGTCGGGTTTTGACAACTTTGGGAATTTTGATGTAAATCGAGTTGTATTGATTGGGTGTTGTCCCATTGGCCTAATTTGTTGTATTTCTACTGTATTTGAGCAGATTCTATGCGTGTGGAGCTTGATTCTCGTGGCAAGGGCATTGCGGAATAGTCGTCGCGCTATATTGAGGTGAGTAATAGATGTGGGTGATGACCGGCGGGTTCGAAACCCCGGTATACCACTTTGTGACGCTGTATAGCGGCGAGACACGCACACTCTTGAGAGTGCGGGGTCGATCATGAACTGGAGACTATATATTAGTCCAACCTGTTGATACTGTACTATTGGCTATTCTCGAGCCGTCGAACCTCCTTCTCGGATGGTTGCATATATATATATTGTGATAATGGCCACCGTTGAGCCAAGGAACCCCTATCTCGGGCGGTTGAGTATACATGTGGACAGTGAGCCAGTTATTGGATCCCGCGAGGATCGTTATCATTGTCTTATCATATAGACATTTTTGTTATTATGCCAATTCCAATCTCTGGAACTTGACATTACTGTTTTCCAACTGAAAAATGATAAAAGAGTTTTCCAAAAACTATTTTTGAACCTGCGAGGCTGTATATGCATATTAGCTGACTAGTAGTGGATCGGGCTGCGCGCCGCAGCGAGATATATGTTGGATCGGACCGCACGCCGCAGGAATATCTCTATGAGATGTGCTTGGGCTGTAGGAGCCCCTCCGGAGTCTGAACCCCCACAGTGAGCACGGGTACCCAAAATTGGAGTCGAGCTACGCGCCGTAGCGGTCATATCATGCATTGCATTGCATTTAGCTACATCTGCTAGCTGTTATGCTATTTATTGGTATTTGTTGGAACAGGTACAGTGAAGATTGATTCTATGACAGGGTAGCTGATTATAGTTTTACATAGTGCTTTATTGCGGATTTCTTATCTGCGCTGTCTTACCCTTGTTTATTACCACTGAGTCTGGCAGTACTCATTTTACTCCCTGCACCTTGTGTGCAGATCCAGGTACCTCTCAGTAGTGATCCAGTAGCTGTGCGAGGCGACGTTTGTGGATATTCGAGGTAGCTGCAGAGTCCGCAGGACCCGATATTCCTTCTTACTGTTTTGATTTTGTATTGACTTTTCTTTCCGCACTTGGTATCTTGTAAACCTTTATACACTCATGTTCAGGTAGAGGCTCACGACTCTTGACCCTTGGTCTATGGGAGTTGATGTATTATGGGACTTGGTTCCCCGTTTTCGTTACATATATCGCTGTTATTTCTTGAATTAATTTGCTTAAATGGGTTAAAGAGAGCTTCTAGCTCCGTGGTTGATATGGATTGGTCAGGCTGGCTTAGCAATATGCTGGGCGCCATCACGACCGGATTTGGGGTCGTGACACTAAGACTGTGACCTTAGCCTTGCCAGAATCACCCCGATTAGAGTGGAAAGTTACCTCAAGCCACTCCGTTCGCACTGTTATTTCCTATGTTAAGGCTCGACGCATGGTCGAGAAGGGGTGTCTAGCTTATCTGGCTTATGTTCGTGATTCCAGCGCAGAGGTTCCTTCCATTGAGTCGGTCCCTATTGCACGGGAGTTTCCGGAGGTTTTTCCTTCGGACCTGCCGGGCATGCCACCCGACAGGGATATTGATTTCTGTATTGATCTGGCACCGGGCACTCAGCCCATCTCTATTCCACCCTATCGTATGGCCCCGCTAGAGCTAAAAGAGTTGAAAGATCAGTTGCAAGACCTTCTTGAGAAGGGCTTTATCAGGCCCAGTGTTTCCCCCTGGGGAGCACCTATATTATTTGTAAAGAAGAAGGATGGCTCGATGCGGATGTGTATTGATTACCGGCAGTTAAACAAGGTGACTATCAAAAATAAATATCCACTTCCGCGAATTGATGATTTATTTGACCAGCTTCAGGGTGCCAAGGTATTTTCAAAGATAGACTTTAGGTCAGGCTACCATCAGCTAAAGATCAGGGTGGCTGATATTCCTAAGACAGCCTTTCGCTCTAGATATGGGCATTATGAGTTCTTGGTCATGTCATTTGGGTTGACCAATGCCCCAGCAGCATTCATGGAGTTGATGAATCGGGTATTCAGGCCTTACTTAGATCTTGTTCATGATAGTCTTCATAGATGACATCCTGGTGTACTCCCGCAGCCAGGAAGAGCACGAGCAGCACCTCAGAGTGGTTCTTCGGACTTTGAAAGATAACCAGCTATATGCCAAATTTTCTAAATGTGAGTTCTGGCTGAGTTCGGTAGCATTTCTGGGTCACATTGTATCGGTGGAAGGTATTCGGGTAGACCCAAAGAAGATTGAGGCAGTCCAGAATTGGCCTCGACCAGCTTCAGTGACTGAGATCCGGAGTTTCTTGGGATTAGCAGGTTACTACCGTCGATTTGTAGAGGGGTTTTCTTCTATTGCAGCCCCGATGACCAGGTTGACCCGGAAGGGTGTCCAGTTCCAGTGGTCAGAGGAGTGTGAGGCGAGCTTTCAGAAGCTCAAGACAGCCTTGACCACCGCACTAGTGTTGATACTACCTACAGGTACAGGGCCTTATACAGTTTATTGTGACGCATCTCGTACAGGGCTTGGAGCGGTATTGATGCAGGAGGGTAAGGTTATCGCTTATGCTTCGAGGCAGTTAAAGATACATGAGAAGAATTATCCAGTTCATGATCTTGAGTTAGCAGCAGTGGTTCATGCCTTAAAGATCCGGAGGCATTATCTATATGGTGTAACATGTGAGGTGTACACTGATCACAAAAGCCTACAATACTTGTTCAAGCAAAAGGAGTTGAATCTACGACAGTGGAGATGGTTAGAGTTGCTGAAAGACTATGATGTTACTATCTTATATCACCCAGGTAAGGCCAATGTGGTGGCCTATGCATTGAGTAGAAAGTATGCCAGCATGGGTATTCTTGCATATATTCCGGTCAGTCAGAGACCATTAGCTCTAGATGTCCAGGCCTTAGCCAACCGGTTCGTGAGATTAGACATTTCTGAGCCTAGTAGGGTGTTAGCCTGCATGGTCGCTCGTTCTTCTTTATTAGAGCGTATCCGTGAGAGGCAATTTGATGATCCTTATTTGCGTGAGTTGAGAGATACAGTCCAGCGGGGAGGTGTCACACAGGTAAATCTAGATGATGATGGGATATTGAAATTGCGGGGTCGAGTTTGTGTGCCCAATATCGAAGGGATTCGAGAGTTAATCTTAGCGGAGGCCCACAGTTCGCGGTATTCTATTCACCCAGGCGCCGCGAAGATGTACCGGGACTTACGGCAGCACTATTGGTGGCGCAGAATGAAGAAAGATATCGTTGCGTATGTCGCTCGGTGTCTAAATTGTCAGCAGGTGAAATATGAGCACCAGAGACCTGGTGGTGTATTCCAGTGAATTGAAATTCCCGAGTGGAAATGGGAGCGGATCACTATGGACTTCGTTACGGGACTTCCTTTGACTCGGAGGAAATTTGATGCTATTTGGGTCATTGTTGATAGACTGACCAAGTCAGCACACTTTATTCCAGTATCTGTCTCCTACTCGTCGGAGAGGTTAGCGGAGGTTTACATTAGGGAGATTGTTCGTCTCCATGGAGTGCCAGTATCTATTATCTCTGATCGGGGTACGCAGCTTACCTCGCGGTGCCGGAGAGCGGTCCAGCAGGAGTTAGGCACCCGGGTTCGGCTGAGTACGACATTTCATCCTCGGACGGATGGCCGGTCCGAGAGGACTATTCGGATTCTTAAGGACATGCTTCGAGCCTATGTTATTGATTTCGGAGGCTCGTGGGACCAGTTTCTGCCATTAGCAGAGTTCGCCTACAATAATAGTTACCAATCTAGCATCCAGGATGGCTCCGTATGAGGCGTTGTATGGTAGGCGATGTCGATCACCGGTTGGATGGTTTGAACCGGAAGAGGCTCGGTTGTTAGGTACAGACTTAGTTCAGGAGGCCTTGGATAAGGTCAAGACTATTCAGGAGAGATTGCGTTCAGCTCAGTCCAGGCGGAAGACTTATGCGGATCGTAAGGTTCGAGATGTAGATTTCATGGTTGGTGAACGAGTATTGCTCCGAGTGTCGCCTATGAAGGGCGTAATGAGGTTCGGGAAGAAGGGCAAGCTCAGCCTTAGGTATATTGGTCCATTTGAGATTTTAGACAGAGTGGGAGGGTGGCTTACAGATTAGCTTTGCCGCCTAGCTTATCAGCCGTGCATCCAGTTTTTCATGTATCTATGCTTCGGAGATACCACGGCGATCCCACACATGTGTTAGACTTCAGTACTGTCCAATTGGACAATGATCTATCTTACGAGGAGGAGCCGGTGGCCATTCTAGACCGGCAGGTTCGACGGTTGAGGTCGAAGAGTTATCCTTCTGTGCGTGTTCAGTGGAGAGGTCAGCCTCCTGAGGCATCGACCTGGGAGTCCGAGTCTGATATGCGGAGCCGCTACCCACATTTGTTTCCTGACTCAGGTACTTCTTTCTTTTGTCCGTTCGAGGACGAACGGTTGTTTTAGAGGTGGAGATTGTGACGACCCAAAGGGTCATCACTTATTTTATTAATTATTTCGAGCTTCTGAGGCCTCGAAAACCTCATTCTATGTTGCCTCGATTTATGTGCACAATCCGAGCATGTAGCCGGAAAGATTTTGTGATAGAAAATATGAATTCTATGAGAAATTTGGATAAAAATGATATTAATATTGATATGGTTGACTTCGGTCAACATTTTTGGTAAACGGATCCGGACCCGAGATTGGATGGTCCCGAGAGGTCCGTAGGAAAATATGGGACTTGGACATACGTCCGGAGTCGAATTTTGAGGCCTAGAGCCCAAGTTATGAATTTTTCTATGAAATTGTTTTTGATGTAATTGTTAAAGGAAATGAATTAATTGACCTTGGTATCGGGCTCGTATTTTGGTTCCGACGCCCGGTACAAGTCTTAAATATTATATATGTGATATCTGTAATGTTTGGTGACATTCGAATGTCGTTTGAGATGTTTTGGACCTTGAGTTCCAAGTTTGAAAGTTTTGAAAACCAAAAGTATGAAAATCATGAATTTGAGGCTTGATTTGATGAAAACGATGTGATATTGGCGATGTGATCGCATGAACAAGTTCATAATGTGTTTTTGAGGTTGTGTACATGTTTGGTTTGGAGCCCGGGGGCTCGGGTGAAGATTTGATAGGCCGTTGGATTAAATTCTGAATTTATGCACTGCTAGTTTTTCACCCAGCTGTTGGCTTCGCATTTGCGAAGCATTTCTCGCAAATGCGAAGAAGGCAGTTCAAGGCTGGGTTCGCATATTATCGCAAATGCGATGCCTGCCAGAACCAGCCAAGTTCGCAAATGCGAACAAAGTGTCGCAAATGCGACACTGGCACACCTGGACCATAGTTCGCAATTGCGAACTTAACCTCGCAAATGCGAGGCCTTCAGTAATTGCCTGTCTTCGCAATTGCGAAGAATGTGTCGCAATTGCGACAAAGCCCAGAATGCCTGCTGGTTCGCAAATGCGAACCTTATTTCGCAAATGCGAAATCCCCAGTAACTGCCTAGACTTCGCAAATGCGAACAAATGTTCGCAAATGCGAACTTCCCAACCTTAGCTTATTTTTCAAACTCCAGAAATTGGTCGGGGTTCGCAATTGCGAACCCATGTTCGCAAATGCGAACACAGAGACCTGTAAAACACGATTTTCAGTTCATTTCTTCACTTTTTACAACCCAAAAACACCCATTTGCGATTCTTCACGGATTCCTTCTTCTTCAAAACAATTGTAAGTCACTTTTTACTTAATTCTTTCAATTCCTAACATCATTAAACATGTTTTTCAATAGAAATCAAAGGTTTTCATGGTAGAATTTCTTGTTTTTGTTAGAATATAGGGTTTTCATAAATTGGGAAATTGGACCTCGAATTGAGGTTCGATTTTGAAACAAATCATATACATGAACTCGTGGGGGGATGGGTAACCGGATTTTGGTCCGAACCCCGAGTTCCGACCATGTGGGCCCAGTGTCGAAATTCACTATTCCGGGCACAATGTTGTAAAAGTTGTAATTGGCCTTATGAATTAGTTTGTTGAGTAGTATTGATGATATTAAATCAATTGTGTATAGATACGATTGGATTGGAGCCAAATTTGAAAGAAAAAGACATTTCCACGGATTGAATTGTTCATAAACATTCGAGGTAAGTGTTTGTTCTATCCTAGCTTGAGGGAATAGGATTATGTGCTATGTGTTATGTGATCGAGTGCGGTGTATGGGCTGTGGTGACGAGCATCCATACACCGGCGTCTAGTATGATCGTGAGTCGTTGTTAATACTTATTGTGAGACATATTTGAAGATAAATTGTTGAACCTTTGCAGGGTTGTAGAATTGTTATTGTTCTTCCTTGTCGGGACTTGTTGTGAAGATGATTATTGATTGCCCTTGTTGGGACGGTTTATGACTTACTGTTTCATTCTTTGCCCTTAACTGTGATTGTTATTTGGGTGAGGAAGAGTGATAATGCACGAAGGGTGATGCCGTTCCTTGATTTATTATTTATGCACAAAGGTTAATGTCGTGCCATGTTTTATTGATTATGCACGAAGGATCATGTCGTGCCCTGTTATTGAACCATGTACGAAGGATCATGCCGTACTATGGATGTGAGGATAAGAGTAAAAGCACGAAGGGTGATGCCGTGTACTTTATTTGCTTATTTGGTGAGAATGAGAGTAAAAGCACGAAGGGTGATGCCGTGCAACTGTTTGCTATTCCTTGACTTGATATTACATGTGTTTCCATTATATTTTGTTTTCCTTGTGAACTTATTAACTGTTGTTAATTGTTGAATTCTTTGAGATATTCCTTATTGTGTTATTACCTGGTTATTTCTTGTTATTCTGTGGTATACATATATATTGAATTGCACGGGTTTATGTGGGTGTCTGGTCCTAGGCTTGTCACTACTTCGCCGGGATAGGCCAGGCACTTACCAGCACATGGGGTCGGTTGTGCTGATACTACACTTCTGTGCATTTTTTCACAGGTCCAGGTTACGATCAGGAGCAGCAACAATGAATCGATTGCGTGGGAGTTGATCACATTTGAGACCGAGGTAGCTTGCAGACGTCCGCAAGCCCGGCGTCTCTCTCTTTACTTATGTTACTAGCTGTAGTCTCTTTGTTCCGAGAAAAACAGAATTATGTTATATTTCTTTCAAACTTTTATGTGTAGTATTCAATAGTAGTTCGTGAGTTGGTGACTCCACGTCTTGGGTAGAGGATTTTAGTATGATTTTCACCTTGTAGTTAGTTATTTCTATTTCGATAAAGTATTCCACACTTATTTAATTAAAGTTATGGTTTGTTGATAAATTAATTATGAAATTGTGTTAAAAACAGGATAGTATGAATACAGTGGCTTGCCTAGCTACCACGAGTAGGCGCCATCACGATCCCGATGTTGGGGGAAAATCCGGGTCGTGACAGTTATCAAACTGGGGCAGAAAATTTTCTTTGTTTTGAATGTTGTAATCAGGCACCCATCTGGATAACAAGGGAATATTTTTTTTTAGTTTTTTGCAATCAGGCACCCACCTGGATAACAAGGGAATATTTTCTTTTTCTAGTTTTTTGCAATCAGGCGCTCACCTAGAAAACAAGGGAATATTTTCACGTTTTTTGTAATCATGCGCCCACCTGGATAACAAAGGAATATTTTCCTTTTTTGCAATCAGGCACCCACCTGGATAACAAGGAAATATTTTCTTTTTCAAGTTTTTTTTTCAATCAGGCGCCCAACTGGATAACAAGGGAATATTTTTCATGTTTTTTGTAATCAGGCGCCCACCTGGATAACAAGGAAATATTTTCTTTTTTTGCAATCAGGCGCCCACCTATATAACAAGGGAATACTTTTTTAAAGTTTTTTTTGCAATCAGGCGCCCACCATGATAACAAGGGAATATTTTCTTTTTCAAGTTTTTTGCAATCAGGTGCCCACCTGGATAACAAGGGAATAATTTCTTTTTCAAGTTTTTTGCAATCAGGTGCCCACCTGGATAACAAGGGAATAATTTCTTTTTTCAAGTTTTTTGCAATCAGGCGCCCACCTGGATAATAAGGGAATATTTTTTTTCAAGTTTTTGCAATTAGGCGCCCACCTGGATAACAAGGGAATACTTTTTCAAAATTGAAATTTTCCTTTAAATTCTGACATTTAATAGCATGATATGCCTAGTTACCATACTGGGGCAGAAAAAGTTTCTTTGGTTGTCTATTTGTCGTAAGCAGGCGCCCACCTAAATAACAAGGGAATACATTTAAAAAAAATCGCAAGCAGGAGTCCACCTGGAAAATGGACACATATTTCAAATTGAAGTGGTTGAACATCGTCAAGCCAACTACAAGAATGTCGTTTGAAGAATACAAGATACAAGTTTAAGGCAACAACAAGAATGCCGTTAGAAGAATACAAGATACAAGTTTAAGGCAACAACAAGAATGCCGTTAGAAGAATACAAGATACAAGTTCAAGACAACACAAGAACAAGTTGGAAGGCATACATAGGTTTTTTTGTAATTCATAGACTATAGTTTAGGCTAGTTTCTTTTATTTTTACCATGGTTTAATAAGGGGTCATTCAATAGTAACAGCAGTAACAACAACAGTAATGAGATCACAGTCCCCGGTAGTCCCAACTACCAGACATTCCCGAACTACACTGACCTGATTTCTGTTTAGCCCAGGATATGTAGGCAACCTCTGAAGCAGGGTACGGTCAAAACTTTTCAAAATGTTTCACAACGGAATACTCGATCGGGTAAAAATCCCTCATTACTGCTCACTTATCTTTGCACTAAAACTCTTCGTGTTCCCGAGCAAAGAGGGGCAGCTGTGAGCGCGTGACTTTTACCCTATATATAAGTTATTCCCATAAAATTCAAAATAAAAAAATTTTCTTTAAAGTTTGTGTGAATTTTGTGTTGATTGTTTGCATGTCATTCACGCGTGTTAAATCAAGTAAAAAATACAAAAATATGCATTTTGCATTTAGAAATTAATTTCACATGTAGTAGGTATTAATCCATTTTTAACAAATCAAAGAAAAATCAAAATAACATTTTTATGCTTTAATTGAAAATTTGCCAAATATAAAGTTAATTAGTTTAACAATTTTAATAAAATCAAAGTAGCTACAAAATAAAAAATATAGAAAATACAAAGAATAATAAAATATCAAAAATAATAATACAAAAGTACAATACAAAAATACAAAGGGAAATAATGGTAAAAATACAAAAAATGAGAAAGTACAAAAGAAGGGGAAAGAACTAAGGAAATTTTACCACATATAGAATAGGTTAAGACCTAATTATAACATATAAATACATTTTCAAAATTTTACATAATATAATAACATTTTCCATTTTTGTAGCAAAAAATCAACATTTAATGATTTCCTATATTTAAGCCTTATTTCTCAATCCAGTATAACTCCCGTCTGATATTCTTTTCTCTTTCATCTTAATACACCTTTTCACAAATTCATATCTGTGTATATGTACTGTTGTATACTACTTTATTTCAATATTTTAAATCTGATTAAATACAAAAAGATACAACTACATACATAAATATATTAGCGTGAAAATAATGATGCTCCAGTTATATATTGTTCCACTGTTAACAATATTTAATTACAAATACGTATGAATATAATTAAATACAATCATGAAAATTGATGCGTTCCATGAAAAGAATGTAAATGCAAAAGCTACTATAAGCAATTGATCAAAAACTAATAAATTTGATGAATAAATAACGTAATATAACTTTGGGTGTTCTTTGATTAGATATAGTATTATTATTTGTTCATGTTCCTCCCACGAAACAGTCTAGTATATGGGGATGATCAAGAGAATACCTTCGGATATTCCGAGATTATTCTTTCTCCAAATAGAAAATACATGGCCCTTTTCAAATAACGTAATTAATAGGAAATTTTACCACCTTTTTTAATATAGGGAAGAATACATATGGATTTGGTATATTTAAGTTAGTTAACTATAATAATGGAAATCATTTTTTTTTTGATTTCCTTCCAGTTTTATCTTATTCATCTTCCCCAAATTTGTGCTAACCCGTTACTATTTTCACGCTTAATACATATTAATACACTTAAATACAGTTTGACATTTATAGCAATCCCAATTTATGCGGTGAATCTTAATGTTGTATTATTGAATACAACTTGTTTTATACACTAAATACAATATAGAATACCGTAAAACATTCCTATATCATGTAATATTAGAAATGGTTTCTATTTATTGCTAATTAGGTCTTTATGAATACTTTTTATGAAAAATTCTCAAGAAATAACTAATATACCCAGTTGCCAGGCCCAAACGGAATAACCCTAGCCCAAATTTACCCAAACCAATGCCCAACCCACACACTACCCGAGCCCAACCCATTACCTTGTTAATATCGGAGCTTCATCCAATAATAGAGACACGCGAATTCCGTGTCTCTATCATCTCCTTCACTGAGCCAAGCTAAGGCTATTTCAGGAGATGAAGACGACAAATACAGACACACATTCGAATTAGGTGAGAGCACACAGAGATAGATCTCCTCCCGGTGGGAAATAGAAAATCGAAAACCAATAGACTCCCTAGATCGAAGGTGACTCCTCCCTAAAAATAGCCCCAAATCTCCAATTTCGCTCACCAAAATCCTCCGGAACAGACTCTCCATTTCGATTCCCATTTCGATTTTTTTGCTTCATAATGGACTTGAGTTTTGCTAGAATTTGAGGTGTCTGGGTTTGATGTTGGCGAAAGTTTTGTTTTGAGAGTCATTGCTTGATTTCGCTGATTTTTACTGCTGAAATTGTGAGCTTCGATTTGTTGTTTCTTTGAGATTGGAGGATTCATCGTCGAATCCATAGCTATTTGCCGGGTTCTATCATTTTCTATTTGGATCAGATTCTTTTTTAACCAAGTATTTTGTTTGGCCCTAAAAATGTAACTATTATATTTTGGTTAGCGAAATTCGCACGATTAATCTCTGTTCAAATTTGCCTAAAAAATTCCATGTTAAGTATTGCAATGTTGCATTCCTGGTATAAGATTCTTATTTGGAGTATTGTATATTAATTGCTATTGAAATGGTTGAATTTGTTGGATTGGTTCGGTTCTGGATTACTGAAGTTTGCTTGATTCGGAGGTCGTCTTCTTCATTATAACACCAGTCGATATATTAACATGTTAAAGTCAGTCGTTCATTTAAAAGGTCACACCTCAAACTTTATTCATCTTCTAACGTCCAGATTTTATGTCACGGGTATTGGTATTGTCTGCTCGATTTATCTATAAGCCATTGCTTGGCTCTTTGCTATTATTGTCTCCTTGTTTAGGTATGTAAATCCCAGTTGATCTTTTGAAATATGATTGGAACTTAGTTGAACTCTTGCTGGATTTCCCGTTGATGCAGAAATGTTTGCTTAAACCTCAATTTCTATGTTATTTTGTTCCGCTCTTGGTTGATATGTATTGGTAAGAAACTTTTTCTTTTAGATTTTTTAATTAGTAGAATGTAAGGGAAAATTTGAATTTCTATTTAGTATTCTGGTGAATTTGTGAAGGTTAAATACATCAATAACGTGAAATTTGTTTAATTAAAAGTGCAGCCTCTGTTTCGATATTGTGACTATGCAAGTTTATCCCATTTGTTTAAAAGCTTGGATATTCTTTCTAATTGAGTGTAAAAGAACTAGTTTGTGTGCAGGGGCGGACCTATGCTTTGAGGTCGGGGGCACGGGCACCCGTTGGCCTCGGTAAAAATATTGTATATATATTTTATATATATAAGTTAATACACGACGGACCCCTATAAATATATGATGTGGCACCCTTAGTCACAAAGATATGATAGAAGAGTTAGTTTGTGGAGTAGTTAGGCTTCGTAAACACCCAAGTTCGAATCTCAACTTCAACAATCAAAATAGTATTTTTAATTGGGTATTATTTGGTACAGGCGTACTACTACCATTTTGTCTCTCAAAGAATTTCCACAAGCCTACTAATATCCTTTTCAACAAGCCTACTTATGCCTACTTATCTAATTTCAACAAGCCTACTCCATTTTTTCTGTTTTGACTTTCTTTTGCCAATTGCCAAACCCAAACGACCAAAACATACTACTATCATTTTCATTTTTCAACAAGGCTAATAATTTAATTTCAAAAAGTCTACTAATCTACTACTATCCTTTTCTCTCTCTTTGAGAGAATTTCAACAAGTCTAAGAGCAGTACTCCATTTTCTCTCTTTTGGCATTCTTTTGCCAAACCCAAACGACCAAAATAAATTTCATCCACATTTTCACTATCACAGATTCACACATTCTTTCTTCAGGGATCAAGGCATCAAGCAACTACCAATCTTTTTCTGGGTAAGATTTTAAAAGTTATACTTGGAATTTTTATCTTGTTTACACTTTTCTAATGGTAAATTTTAGTTTCTAAGTTAGGGTTTAAAAAAATTTCTTTTAAAATACGATTGAGAAGGGGCTTAACTGGAAGGTTTTGCTTGCCTCTTATTTGTGTCTTGTTCTCACCTTTGGCTATTCTATTTTGATTTAATCATTGAATTTTCTGTAATTTTTCTTGATTTTGTTGAGGCTAGTAAAGCCTTTGATTTCGGCCCCAAAAATTTTAAGGCCCCAAAAGGTGTGCTTTTAGTTTTTGAATTTATTGTTTATTCCTCAGAAAGTTTGGTTGAATTTCAGCTACATATATTGGACACTAGTATTATTTTTTGATTAATTATATTAAAAATATTATTTTGCTTGGCATTGTTGCTTTGTAGGAAGTTCTGTTGACCTGAATTGAGATGGACAAATTTTTGAAGAGGTTTAATTCTCCTCAACCAAGTTCTAGTTTTAGAGACAATTCCTCCCATCTTGTAGAAGAGTTTGATGTGAAATCACTTAATACCAACCCCGGAGAGAGAATACCCATTGATAGATATAGCCCTAGAATACGGGATGAAGTGAGAAGACACTACATCGAAAGAGGGCCATGCCAAGCGGATCACAAATTTCCTAAAACTTTATTTGGGAAGAAAATGCGCCAATTTAGTTCGGGTTGGTTTAAAGGTTCACATTGTAGATGGTTAGAGTATAGTGTGAAGAAAGATGCCGCATTTTGTTTATGTTGCTATTTATTCAAAAATGATTACGTTAATGGAAGCACAGGTGACTCTTTCACAAAAACTGGCTTTAGAGGTTGGAATAAAGCAACTGAAAGATTTGATCTACATGTTGGTGAAATAGGTAATCTCCACCATAAGTGCTTCAACAATATGTTAGCCTTGTCAAATCAATCTCAATCAATTCAAGCTACTTTTGAAAAGCAATCCGATCAACAGAAAACTGAATATCGAATTCGTTTAAATGCCTCAATTGATGTTGCAAGGTTTCTCTTGGACTTTGGATTGCCTTTTCGTGGTCATGATGAAAGTGAATCTTCAAAAAATAAAGGCCTTTTTCTAGGGCTTTTGGGATGGCTTGGAAATAGGCTTCCAGATGTAGATAGAGTTATATTAAAACATGCTCCAAAAATGATATAATGACTTCGCCAAAAATTCAAAAGGATATTGTGAGTGCTTGTGCACAAGAGACCGTGAAAGCTATAATTGATGACTTGGATGGAGATTATTTTGGGATATTAGTTGATGAGTCCAAGGATATTTCACACCATGAACAAATGGCCCTTGCTTTGCGGTATGTTGACAAAAAGGCCAAGTGAACGAGCCATTTATTAGTCTTGTTCGTGTTAGTGATACATCTGCAAAGTCGTTGAAAGATGCAGTACTTTCTTTGCTAATGAAATACTCATTAAGTCCATCAAAAATACGTGGACAAGGCTATGATAGGGCTAGTAATATGCAGGGAAAGATGAATGGCCTTAAAGCTTTAATTTTGCAAGAAACTCCATGGGCATATTCTGTTCATTGTTTTGCACATCAATTACAATTGACAATTGTAGCTGTTGCTAAAAAACACAAGGAGGTTGAGACTTTCTTTGCTATTGTTACTAACGTGTTGAATATAATTGGAGCTTCTTTTAAGCGTAGAGATCAACTTCGGGATCATCAAGCAGAATTGTTGGAGAAATTATTAGAGAGTGGTGAAGTTCAAAGTGGGAAAGGATTAAATCAAGAGCGGGGGCTTCAAAGGCCAGGTGACACTCGTTGGGGATCACATTGTAAAACATTTGATAACTTTGTTATTTTATTTTCTTCTATTGTTCATGTGCTTGGGGTGATTGAATGTGAAGGTGATGTTAATGATAGGTTGCAAGCAGAAGTTTTTTCTAGTAAAATTAAAGCATTTGAATTTGCTTTCTTGCTTCACTTAATGTTGAAAGTATTGATAATGTCAAACGAGTTGAGCAAAGCATTACAGAAGAAAGATCAAGATATTGTCAATGCCATGGTATTTCTTGATATCACAAAGGAAAGGTTGCAAAGAATGAGAGATAAAGGATGGGAACCATTAATGGATGAAGTATATTTATTTTGTGCAAAACATGATATTTTTGTTCCCAAGATGGAAGAATTCTATATTCCTGGAAAGTCGAAGCGTAGACCTTCAAGTGTTACTTATTCACATCACTTACGTGTTGAGCTTTTTTATACTGTGATTGATTTACAACTGCAGGAGCTTAATAGTCGTTTTGATGTTGTGAGTAGTAACTTGCTTCTTGGTATGGCTAGCTTGAATCCGGCTAACTCATTTGCTAATTTTGATAAGGAAAGAATAATGACATTGGCCAAGCATTATCCCGATGAGTTTGGTGAATTGAAGCTTCGAGATCTTAGTCACCAACTTGACACTCTCATATGGCATATGCAACATGGTGACCCCAGGTTCTCTGATCTGAAAGGAATTGGTGATTTGGCAAAAGCATTGGTTGAAACAAATCTTGTGGAGACTTATTCACTTGTTTATTTGCTTGTGAAGTTGACTTTAATTTTACCTGTCGCAACTGCAACGGTGGAAAGAGCATTCTCATCTATGAAGTACATCAAAGACGAATTGCGTAGTAGTATTGGTGATGCATTTTTAAATGATTGTTTAGTTTGTTACTTTGAGAAGGAAGTGTTTGTAAATATAAGCAATGATGCTATTATTGACCGTTTTCAAAATATTAAAATGCGTCGAGTTCAACTATGAGTGAACAATATACTTTTGTTATATTAGTATCACGTTAATGGTATTTGATAATATTATTGTTTTTATTTTGATGATAAATTATCATAGTCATTTCAAAGAGTTACACCGGAACTTTATTGTTGGTTATTGGCATACTAAAAATAATGGTGCCCCCGTAACGCTTAAATCCTGGGTCCGCCTCTGTTTGTGTGGTCTTTATAACTCCACCATTTGATTTGAAATTTAGTATTACTGTAGCTGCAGAAGGAATAAGAAACGATTAGTCATGTTGTTAAATGCAAAGATGTAGGAAAGGAGACGCAGGAAGAAGATTGTATAATTAGCCTAAAACTCCACAATTTTCTACTTCTGTTGGTTTTGCACAAGAGTTGCTTTATGCTCTTTTGTATTTATCAAGTGAAAATTTATTTGCAAAAAAGGAAATCACGGAATAGGGAAGTCAGATGTGATATTCTGCATTTTTGTGCGCCATACTGCTAATATTATTAATATTTCTTCACTCGTTTTCATTTGAACACTGTAGCTGTAACTATGTTATTTGGAGCTGAGATCAAAATGTGTCTGTGCTTATATTGTACTTAGTATAAACTTTGGAAAAGCAAAAAATGGCAATTCCTAGTTTGGACAATTTGTTGATGTGCCAGTTGCTTTAAGTATCTATTATTTGTATATCTTTTCAATATGCACCCTTAAGATCATTGTTCTTTTGATTTGATCACTTTACGCACTGGTTTTGTTGATTCATTGTTTTTTCTTTTGGCCGGATTCTCCAGTATTAAACTTTCAGCCATTATATGTTCATATGGATTATGTTGTTAACACGGTTTCAAGGACCTTTGGCATGTGTATTGGCTTGAACAAGGAATTTCCATATATGGATCTGTGGCATCTTAGGGTATACATTTCCATATTTCTAGATCTCATAACTGAAGTAAGAATTCATGCTTGATACAATCACATGGAAGTTCAATATGTGCAATAAGGGTGAGATAAAGTACTTGAAGTAATATAATGTCATGTGGATTTAGAGTAGCAGATACAACTATGAACATCCATAGCTTACTTTAGTTGAGTATAATCTTTTACCCTTATGATTCGAGGTGTGCCATTTAGCGAATTTTCATGGCCTGCCGTAAAGTACGAACGCGTAATTGCTTCAGGTGCGTGTTAATAAATATTACCTTTCTAATACGGGTGTGCATTTCATGCGACCCAAATCTAAATCTCAATAAAGTTAAAATGTATTAAAAGCCACAAGCGTACTGGTATGGTGTGATCCGAAGTGTATTTTCACGATGTTGCAATTCTTTAAAAAATGATAAAGCAGAATATTAATAAATACACATAGAAAAGGAACATATATAGAAATTAGATAAAAATAAATACAACAGTTGAGAGACCGTGCAAGAACCAGGGAATTCGGGTGTGCCTAACACCTTCTCCCGGATTAACAAAATTTCTTATCCAAATTTCTATTTCGCAGATTGTAACAGGGACAAACTTTTCTTGGTTCGGGATTAAACTGGTGACTTGGGACACAATTATATTCTCAAGTGGCGACTCTAAAAATGAAAATATCTAATCCCGTTCCGACTGTTCTTTAATTGGAAAAACTCTTTCCTTTTATTATATCCCTTTCCGGGGTGTAGTAAATAGCTCGTAAAAAGGAGGCGTGACACTGATATAAATGGACTGCGGGTTCAATTCCCGGAGATCCTGGTTATTGATATAAATGGACTGCGGGTTCAATTCCCGGAGATCCTGTACCACTGAGTTAAATGGACTGCGGGGTTCAATTCCCGGATATTCTGTGCTATTGATCCTCTACTTGTTATGTTATTTTTCCTTGTTTAGCTTAACTGTCAATGACTTGTAGTTTCTATCTTATTTTGCTCTCATTTAAGATTTTCTCCTACTTTACGACTGTTTTGATCATTATGTTATTGTTCTCTCGGTAGGGCCCTGACCTTCCTCGTCACTACTCCATCGAGGTTAGGCTTGGCACTTACCGAGTACCGCCGTGGTGTACTCATGCTACTCTTCTACACACTTTTGTTGTGCAGATCCAGGTACATCAGGACAGGCTCATCTTAGGTGATTGCAGAGCTATTTTTGGGAGACTTGAGGTATGTATCTGCTGTGTCCGCAGATCCGGAGAATCTCCTTCTGTTCTTCCTTAGCGACATTAGTTCATTTCCCTTTTGTTTCGCTTGTATAGATACTCTTGGAGGATAGAGCCACAGTTTTACACTCTTTAACCTGTGTTTGCCCGTGAGTATTCGGGTCTAGGAGGTTATATTTTAAGTAATTGTGATAAAGTTTATGTGCCAAGCGGCACCTATTACATTTTTCTATGTTATTTTCGCTTTTATTTATAGTTGTTCGTAAAGGCTATAAATTTTGCAATTGTGTTAGGCTTACCTAGTCGCAAAGACTGGGTGTCATCATGACAGGTTCATGATTGGGGAACAAGGGTCGTGACACATTTTCATCACTGGTTCACTAACTATCTGTTCCAGTATGACCAATGCCTTCCCACCGATCAATTTCTCATTTGCTTTAATCTCAGTTGCCTTAATCATCATCACAATTTGCGACGACTTATTGTATTCTCTCTTCTGCACTAACTCAATTATGTCAGTCTCATGATGGGTTGGTAATGGATTCGTACTGATATTGGGAGTCTCCGGAGCTTGCACTTCAATTCGCCGTGTATCGATAAGATCCTGAATCACAATTTTTAAATGCCAACATTTCTCCGTATCATGCCCTAACGCTCCTGAGCAATACTCACAGTTTACTGAATGGTCCAGGTTCCTTGGGGGAGGATTTGGTATTTTTGGTTCAATTGGGTTTAACATGCCCAAATATCTCAATCTGTGGAACAGGCTGGTATAAGATTCTCCTAACAGAGTCAAAGTCTTCTACTTTGGCAACCTACCATTCTTAGCAGCATGGTTGGGTCGAAAACTGGTTCCACTGGGGTTTCTGTAGGTTCTTGGAGGTGGGTATGTGTTTTGAGTATGGTAGGTATTTTGTGGGGTGGTTGCACGCCAGGGTGCCTGCGGTTGAGGGTATGTTTGGGCGTGGTGAACTAAGAAGTGAGGAACGGGAGATGGGTAGTAATGTTGTGGTGGGCCATATGGGGTGTGTGGGTATGCTTGGGGATGTGGGCGAGGTTGGTGATAATATGGTGAAGGACCCCTGGATCATGCTCTCGACTCCACCACTGTAACTTCTTCCTTTTTCTTCTTTCCCAATACCCCTCCAGTGCCACTCTGGATGGCCTGAGTAGTTGCTTTAATTGCAGAATAGCTCATAATTTTGTTGGACTTTAGACCTTCTTCCACCATGCTTCCCATATTCACTACTTCATTAAACGTTTTTCCAACTGCAGACACCAGATGACCATAATAAGTAGGCTCCAAAGCCTGCAGAAAATAATCCACCATTTCTCCTTCCTTCATCGGAGGATCGACCCTTGCGGCTTGTTCCCTCCACCAAAATCCGTACTCTCTAAAGCTTTCTCCGGGTTTCTTCTCAATCTTGGTCAGTGAGATATGATCAAGGACAATCTCAAGGTTGTATTGAAAGTGGTTTGCAAATGCTTGGGCTAAGTCATCCCATGTGTACCATCAGGTATGATCTTGCCTTGTTTACCATTCTAAAGCCGCACCATTGAGACTTTGACTAAAGTACGCCATTAACAATTCATCGTTTTCTCCGGCCCCTCTCATCTTACTTCAAAATCCCTTTAGATGGGCTACAGGGTCACCATGTCCATCATACAGATCAAACTTTGGTAACTTGAAACCCACAGGCAATTGGATGTCGGGGAACAAGCACAAGTCTTTGTAAGAGACACTCACCTGTCCTCCTAGACCTTGCATATTTCGAATTGATTGTTCCAAGCTTTTCACCTTATGTATCATCTCTTCCTGCTCGGGGTTTTTAGGAGGCTTTTCTTCTTCAACTGAATTATCAAGAAGGGGAGTATAAAGTATGGTTTGTGAGGTTTGAAAGTGGGCTCGGGTGTATAATAGTGATTTTACTGAGTTTGGAACAATGGTTCGCTCGAAGATCTGTGTAATGTGGCGGGTGGAGGAGCCACGAACATAGGATCAACTGGTGGTGAAAGGCATGGAATTTTCTTTGGTGGTGGTGGTAGTGGTGGTGTTTGGGAAGTGGTTGCATAGTATTGTTGGTAGGTAGGGTAGGCCGGAGAAGAATTTATTGTGGGAGGATCTTGTGATTGAGTTAGTGGCGGGATATAGGTAGGATTGGCATGATAGGTTGGAAAGGGATATCCTTTTGCCCAAGCCTGCTACATTTCAGCCATATGTTGTTTCAACTTATACTTCTCATCTTTCATGGCGTTGACATCTACCACATCTTCTTCCCTAGACGAATCGAAAATAGTTGATTCTATCTCTTGGTTGACAATTTTTGACATGTCCTTGGAGCAGTTGTTACATGAGTGAGTTTCCAGAATGCCATTCAGCTAAACCATCTGTCTGGACTCATCATTAACAACGACGTTATTAGTGGTTAGGGCATTAACAAACAAATAACCGCACATTTGGGCATGGATGTACCTAGGCAATTATCGATTTCTAATATGCATTTGCTCGGCCGCGTGTGTCATCCCGGCTTGATTTGTTCCCGGTTGTAACTTCTTTTTGTGTCCTTTTTCTTCTTGTATTTTTCTTTTGTTTTCTCCTTTTTTTTATTCGCTTCTCTTTTATTTTCAGTCTTTTTTATTACTTTGCTTTTCATATGGCTATGATCGGGTCCTATGGAAATTGCCTATATATCGTGATCTTTTCTGAACTAGATAAATGCAAGAATAACAACTACAATATTTTGAATTTTCAATTTTATTAATAACAAACACGTCCATCACAAGGACCCAAGACAAATTCTAAATGACAAACAAGGCTACAAACTTCTAAACGACTATTCTACTTCAAAATGATAATGCAAAATGACTCGAAATGAAAATACAGACTTTGACAAACTCTCGTAAAGTGAAATCAGTCTCCCATGAAAATCACGAATACATTAAAGCTCCTGGTGCCCGCGGGACATCGTTCGGTCTCGCCGCGGGCCTATATGCAAGTTGCCATTGGAGTTTGTCTAGGTCACTCGTTATCTGTTTCACAAATATCATCACTGAGGCAAAGAAGGTAGTCTGGGTCATGTTCTCGCATATTTAGCACTTTCGGGTAATGTGTTGAGCAATAGCTAGGATTCTTTCTATGATTATGCTCTTTTCCTGAAGCAACCGCCCTATCTGTTCGACCCTGGCCTCCAAAGTCTGCTAATTTTCTCCTGGAGTTGTTGCAGATCCATTTCTAATTGTGCTAAAGATGCATAGCAATGTTCCCTTTTAACCTTGAACTCTTTTGCTTGTTTGCTCATTTTGTTTTCAGCGGTAATTACCTTTTTCCTCAATCTGGCGACCTCATTATCATGTTCTTCTCTCAGCTGCTGAATCATGCAGGCTCGTTCCTCTGCGTTTTTAGCCAACTGTCTTCAAACCCCAGCTAATTCCTTTTCCGTTTTGTTGAGGTTGAAACTATAATCATTTACCTTTTGCCTTAAATTGTCTATCAGCTTTGCATCTTTGGCACTCCTAGCAGGGTTTTCTGCCACTATCTTCATTTTCTGGATTGAGCTTGTAAGGCTTCATTTTCTTTGGCCAATTTCTTTTTCTCGCCCTCGTTAGACGCATCTTGCACATTGTTTTCAAACCTGAGGTCTTGAACTTGTTTTTCCAACCCACTTATTTTTGCCCAGTACTCATTTTCTTTGGCTAAACAAGACCACTGCTCTCTTGACGATTTGGCAAACTCTTGGATGTGAGGACTTTTAGCTGGACTTTCATGCTTACATTCTCTCCTATACCAAGCAAAGTACCCAGGCGACATTTCACCTTTGGCCTGATCCCTCACGCAAGTATCTGACTTTAAGTATTGACATTCATTCCAAATCTTCTGGACTTTTGCTTCAGGGAACTGTCCATCAGGACTAATCTCGACTACCTGAGTACTAAGATCACCATCCTTTGGCACTATCTAGCATCTTCCGAGTTGCCGTAAAACCCGATATGGAGCATTGGGTGGAATTCTCTTAAGACCCATCAAGAGAAAATGCTTTCTACTGGCATGTATATGATTTCATTAATAGGCAGCAATCCAAGCGTCCATTCTATTTTACTAGCAGTGAGGGACCGAAAGTATGTTGTCCAACCCCTGAATCCTTCCGGCAAATTGACCCCTTTAATCCTCGTGTAGAACTCTTCTATGCATGTTTTCTTTAGAGATCCATGGCTCAAAAACTGAGGATGATGGCACAGGTGCTCGGTCATCCACATTTGCAGCACTAGATTGCATCCCTCGAAGAAATCTTCCTCGGCCTTGCAGGCTGTGAGGGCACGGAAGATGTCGGCTAATACCATAGGTGGTAGAGTACTTTTAGCTTGAGTGAAGAGAGTGCTGATGATCCCGTATATTTTTATGTCAATGTTTCTGTCTTTTCTTGGAATCTAGAAAGACTACCATAAAAGTGAAACGTCTATGCTCCTCCCACTTTTTGCGGTTTTCTTTGTTACAAATCTTGCTTTCTGGGTTGTTGAAACCCCCAATGTGGCCATATCTGTGGTATATGAAATTCATAGTACAAAAGCCATTTGCCAAATCCTCGTTATGGACAATTCTAATTATCTTCAGAAAGTCTAGAAACATGTGCGCGGTTACAGCTCTTGGGCCAACTAAGTACTTGCCCTTTAAAGGAACTTCATCTTTTTCAATGTATCCAGCTATTTCCTCTAATGTCGGGGTAAGCTCAAAGTTCGAAAAATGGAACACATTGTGCGCCGGATCCCAACAGGTAACAAGTTCTCTAATAATATCTCCCCAATGCACAATATCTAGCAAATCAGTAAGCCCTTTCAAATGTTTCTTGACTTTATCTTGCCCTTCTCCGCCTAAATCGTTCCACCACAGACGTAACTCCAAAGGGATTTTATGCATGATTGAGAAAGGTTCATTTCGAGCCGTGCTCATCCTGCACATTTATTAAGGTGATTTAATCACTTATTTATGACCTAAAAGAAAAAAACACTATTTTTTCACAATTCTAATTTCCAAAATAAAGCGCAGTTTTGCCGATACGGCCTTTCAGTTCTTCGTGGATAAGATTTTAGGGCTGTGCCCGCTAACCGTTGGGAAATGACTCAAGGTGACCGTTTTTTGCACATACAGCCTTCTAGTGCCCTTTGGGGATATTCAGTTATTTTTGACAAAACGGTAACACCAGATTTATTTATAACAAAAAATAAAAATTGACATTTCTTGTCTATTTTTTACAAAAGGGGTGGTTGGACACGTCAAGGGGTGCCTACGTATCTCGCACCTGGTGAGAATCAAAGCAGTATAGTCCCGCGCAAATAAACTAGCCATTTTCTGAAAACAAGACTCTTTTTCGTTTTTATTTTTGGCATTTCAAAAGCAAATAACAAAAATACTTTCAAAAGCAATATTCTTTTTAATTTTCAATTTTCATGGCAAGACAAACTATTTTCTCTTTTTGTTTTTCAATTTGTTTTGAAAACAAGACAAAATAACGACTCTTTTTTTTCTTTTTTCATTTTCAACATGCAAATAAACAACATATTTTTCCCAAACTAAAATAAAGACTCTTTTTATATTTTTCTTTGCTTTTAGTAAAAAAAACTATTAAAAACAAAACTTTTTCATTTTTTCATCATTTGTTTTCGAAATTTCTTACTTGGGCATCGATAGGATTTGGTCATCGATTTTGCTAAAACTTAAACAATTAATTCTTTACACTGATAGTTCTCTCTTTTTCTTTTTTACTCAATTTCACAAAATTTTCGATGTTAAAAAGCCGGTCAGCATGCGGGCCCGAGACAAGTAAATGCAGCACGTAAAATGCATCATGATAGTCATTTCACATCCGGTTACCTATCCTAGACGGTCTCAACCCCTATGTTGAGTCCCCTAAGTCATATGCACGTTATGCAAATAAGCGCTCCTACTAGGAATCCGGCATGAAGTCAAGTCATTCTAGGTTCAAAACCTGGGTATGTTTTCTAGACTTTGTACTCGAGCGGACAACTCGAGTCGATGAGGGGGATATGTACCGGGGACCCGCGGGATCATCCGGCTTAGTAACTTGTCCGGCCTATTTATTATTTCAGGGTATTGACACTAATAGAATAGGGAGTCTAAACCAGTAAGCACATCCTCGGAGGTGAGAAGACAAGGGTGTCAGCACAGTTTATATATACAGTTCAAATAATATCAAATCGATAAAAGATTTAGCACAATAGGCATGGAACATGTAGGAAAATCAGAAACAATTATTCTGAGCTCAAATTCTTAAACTCTGAACCGAGATTCTGGGTTTATTTCCCCAGTAGAGTCGGCAGAGGTGTCACACCTCCTATTCACTTGTCACGACCCGGATTTCCCCCACCATCGGGATTGTGATGGCACCTACGCGTGGTATCTAGGCAAGCCAACTCATTCACATTTTCCTGTTCATACCATCATTTTTGTTCTCATATTTAATAGCAAGAAATAATTACTCAAATTTTAAATGCGGAAGTCTTTCAAATAACAAATGAATAATAATAATGTAAAGCAACTGACATAAATCCTCTACCCAAGATGTAGAGTCACCAACTCACGAACTACTAAGGAATAACTACACACAATGGTCTGAAAGAAGATAATGAACAATCGTCTGTCTCGGAACAATGAGACCACGACAATAACAAAAATAAATAGATGAGACGTCGGGCCTGCAGACGCCTGCAAGCTACCTCGGTCTCGGAAGCACATAAATCCCACAAGTACTCTATTGCTGCTGCTCCTGCTTGAAACCTGGACCTGTGCAAAAACACACACAAGTGTAGTATCAGCACAATCCGACCACGTGTGCTGGTAAGTGCCTGGCCTATCCCGGCGAAGTAGTGGCAAGCCTAGGACCAGACACTTACATAAACCTGTGCAGTACTATATATGTATATACCGCAAAATAACAGGATTATCAAATAACACAACTAACAAAGGAGTATCATGCTGGGGGAAATCAGCAACATATAATAAACCAGTAAAGAGAATCAAAGTGTAGTAAAAATAGCTATCACCAAAACAAGAAATTTAAATGGTTGCACGGCATCACCCTTCGTGCTTTTACTCTCATCCTCACCAAATAATCAAATAAAAGTGCACAGCATCACACTTCGTGCTTTTACTCTCATCCTCACCAAATAATCAAATAAAAGTGCACGGCATCACCCTTCGTGCTTTTACTCTCATCCTCACATCCATGGCACCGCCTGATCCTTCGTGCATGGTTCAAATAACAACAGCACGAAATGTCCCTTCGTGCATAATCAGTAAAACAAGACATGGCATGATCTTTCGTGCATAATTAGTAAAACAAGGCACGACATGATCCTTCATGCATAATCAGTAAAACAAGGCACAGAATGATCCTTCGTGCGCATAATCAATAAACAAGGCACGACATCACCCTTCGTGCATTATCACTCTTCCTCACCCAAATAACAATCACGGTTAAGGGAAAAAGAATAAAAACAATAATCATGAACCATCCCGGCAAGGGAAACAATAATCATCACAGTAAAGTCCCGGCAAGGGAAACAATAATCAACTTCACAATAAAGTTCCGTCAAGGGA
This sequence comes from Nicotiana noctiflora, assembly GCA_032618575.1. Taxonomy (NCBI): domain Eukaryota; kingdom Viridiplantae; phylum Streptophyta; class Magnoliopsida; order Solanales; family Solanaceae; genus Nicotiana; species Nicotiana noctiflora. The sequence goes on along the minus strand of JASVEL010013685.1, from coordinate 62,446 downwards.
AAAAATAATCAATTTCACAATAAAGACCCGGCAAGGGAAACAATAATCAACTTCACAATAAAGTCTCGGCAAGGGAAACAATAATCAACTTCAAAATATATGTCAACAAACGACTCACGGTCATGCTAGATGCAAGTGGATAGATGCTCGTCACCACAGCCTATACACCGCACTTGATCACATAGCAATTAGCACATTCAATCATATTCCCTCAAGCTAGGATAGATCAAACACTTACCTCAAGCCTTGAAGTCCAATTAACCTTCAACTATCGCTTTACCTCAAATTTCAACCTTCAACTTGCTCGAATCTAATCACAATTGGTTCAATTACTTTGATAAATACTATGTAAATTGGTTTGGATCCATAAAAATGGTTTTCTCAAAGTTTAACCCAAAATTTCTCAAAACGCCCCCATTCCCACATGGTCGAAACTCGGGGTTCGGACCAAAATCCGGTTACCCATACCCTCACGAGTTCAATTATATGATTTGTTTCGAAATTGGACCTCAAATCGAGGTCCAATTCCCCAATTCATGAAAAACCTAGGTTCTACCCAAAAACAATAATTTCAACCATAAAAACCTTTGATTTCTCCTGGAAAACGTGTTTAATGATGTTAGGAATTGAAAGAATTAATTAAAAGGTGACTTACAAGTGATTTGTAGTGATATTGCTCTTGGAGAAACGTGTGTGGTGTGTTGGGTTTTGAATGAATGGTTAAAAAGGATTTAAATTCGTTTAAGTATCAGATTGCACAGCTGCGGATATGGGAATTGTGAACATTTGTTCGCAATTGCAAACATAGCAGGTTCTGACTGTAGCCCTCGCATTTGCGATAATCAGTTCGCATTTGCGAACTAAGCTTAAAACTATGGCCCTCGCATTTGCGACTCTTTGATCACATTTGCAAAGCTAAGGAGTTTGGGGGCTGACTCACATTTGCGAGTTGTTGTTCGCATTTGCGAACAAAGATCATTCCTGGGCCTCTTCGCAATTGCGAGGTCTTATTCGCATTTGAGAACCAAGGCCTTTCCTGGGCCTCTTCGCATTTGCGAATTATTGTTCGCTTTTGCGAACCTGGGCTATTTCTGGGGACTTTCGCAATTGCGAGTATATCTTCGCAATTGCGAAGATACCAGCTGGGGAGAAATACCAGTTGTGTTATTTTTCAAAATCAGCTGTAAGGCCTATCAAATCTTCACTCATGCCCTCGGGCTCGAAACACAACATGCACACAACCTCAAAAACATATTACGAACTTGCTCGCGCGATCAAATCGGCAATATAACATCGTTTTCATAGAATCAAGCCTCAAATTTATGATTTCTTCTTTTAAACTTCATAAACTTTCAAATTTGAAACTCAAGGTTAAAAACACATCAAACGGCGTTCAATTGTCATCAAACTTTGCAGGAAGTACTTAAATAATATTTAAGACTTGTACCGGGCGTCAGAACCAAAATACGAGCCCGATACCATGGTCCTTTAATCAATTTTCATTTAATAATATTAGCAAAAACAATTTAACAGAAAAATTCATATCTTGGGCTCTTGGGCTCTAGGCCTCAGAATTCGACTCCGGGCGCATGCCCGAGTCCTATATTTTCCTATGGGCCTTCCGGGACCGTCCAATCTCGGGTCCGGGTCCCTTTGCCAAAAATATTGACCGAAGTCAACTATATCAATATTAATATCAAATTTCGTCAAATTCTTCATAGAATTCATATATTCTAACTCAAAATCTTTCCGGCTAAATTCCCGGACTATGCACGTAAATCGAGGCAATATAAAATAAGGTTTTCAAGGCCTCGGAAGCGCGGAACAAGTGAGGAAAACAGGTGATGACCCTTTGGGTCGTCATATCCTCCACCTCTAAAACCACCGTTCGTCCTCGAACAGTCAAGAGAAGGAAGTACCTGAGTCGGGGAAAAAATATGGGTAACGGCTCCGCATATCAGACTCGGACTCCCAGGTCGATGCCTCAGAGGCTGACCTCTCCACTAAACACACACAGAAGGAAAACTCTTTGACCTCAACTGTCGAACCTGCCGGTCTAGAATGGCCACCGGCTCTTCCTCATAAAATAGTTCATTGTCCAATTTGACAGTATTGAAGTCTAACACATGTGTAGGATCGCCGTGGTACCTCCGAAGCATAGATACATGGAAAACTAAATGTACGGCTGATAAGCTAGGTGGCAGTGCTAGTCTATAAGCCACCTCTCCCACTCGGTCCAGAATCTCAAATGGACCAATATACCTAGGACTCAGATAGCCCTTCTTTCCGAACCTCATCACGCCCTTCGTAGGCGATACCCGAAGCAATACCCTCTCACCAACCTTGAAATCCACATCTCGGACCTTATGATCCACATAAGTCTTCTGTCAGGACTAAGCTGAACGTAATCTCTCCTGGATAGTCCGGACCTTGTCTAAGGCCTCCTGAACTTAGTCTGTACCCAGCAACCGAGCCTCTCCTGGCTCAAACCATCCGACTAAAGACCGACATCGCCTACCATACAATGCCTTATATGGAGCCATCTGAATGCTAGACTGGTAGCTGTTGTTGTAGGAGAACTCTGCTAATGGCATAAACTGGTCCCACGAGCCTTCAAAACCAATGACACATGCTTGGAGCATGTCCTATAGGATCTGAATAGTCCTTTCGGACTGACCGTCCATTTGAGGATGGAAAGCTGTACTCAACTGAACCTGGGTGTCAAACTCCTGCTGGACCGCTCTCCAGAAACGTGAGGTAAACTGCGTACCCCAATCTTAGATAATAGACACCAGCACTCCATGAAGGCGAACAATCTCCTTGATGTAAATCTCTGCTAGCTTCTCTGATGAGTAAGAGATAGATACTGGAATGAAGTGTGCTGACTTGGTCAGCCTATCTACAATGACCCAAATAGCATCAAATCTCCTCCGAGTCAAAGAAAGTCTAGTAACGAAGTCCATTGTAATCCGCTCCCATTTCCACTCGGGAATTTCAATTCTCTGGAATACACCACCAGGCCTCTAGTGCTTATATTTCACCTGCTGACAGTTCAGACACCGAGCGACATACACAATGATGTCCTTCTTCATCCTACGCCACTAATATTGCTGTCGTAAGTCCTGATACATCCTCGCGGCACCCGCGTGAATTGAATACCGCGAACTATGGGCCTCCGCTAAGATCAACTCTCGAATCCCCTCAACATTGGGTACACAAACTCGCCCCTGCAATCTCAATACTCCGTCATCATCTAGAGTTACCTTCGTGGCACCTCCCCGTTGTACAGTATCCCTCAAGTCACAAAAATGAGGATCATCAAATTTCCTTTCACGGATACGCTCTAATAGAGAAGAACGAGCGACCGTGCAGGCTAACACCCTACTACGCTCAGAAATGTCTAGTCTCACGAACCAATTGGCTAAGGCCTGGACATCTAGAGCAAGTGGTCTCTGACTGACTGGAATATAAGCGAGACTACCCACGCTGGCAGACTTTCTACTCAACGCATCGGCCACCATAGTCCTTCAGCAACTCTAACCATCTCCTATGTCGGACATTCAACTCCTTTTGCTTGAATAAATACTGTAGGCTTTTGTGATCCGTTTACACCTCGCACGCCACACCATATAGATAATGCCTCCAGATTTTTAAGGCATGAACTACTGCTTCCAACTCAAGATCATGAACCGGATAATTCTTCTCATGGATTTTCAACTGTTTCGAAGCATAAGCAATAACCTTGCCATCCTATATCAAAATCGCTCCAAGCCCAGTACGGGATGCATCACAGTAAACTATGTAAGACCCTAAACCCGTAGGTAATATCAATACTGGTGTTGTAGTCAAAGCTGTCTTGAGCTTCTGAAAGCTCGCCTCACACTCATCTGACCACTTGAACTGCGCACCCTTCTAGGTCAACCTGGTCATCGGAGCTGCAATAGAAGAGAACCCCTCTACAAATCGATGGTAGTAGCCTGCTAACCCCAAAAAACTTCGGATCTCGGTCACTGAAGCTGGTCAAGGCCAATTCTTGACTGTCTCAATCTTCTTTGGGTCCACCTGAATACCCTCTACTGATACGATATGACCCAAAAATGCCACCGAACTCAACCATAACTCGCATTTTGAAACCTTGGCATATAGTTGATTATCCTTTAGAGTCTGAAGAACAACTCTGAGGTGCTGCTCGTGCTCTTCCTGGCTGCGGAAGTATACTAGGATATCATCAATAAAGACTACCACGAACAGATCTAGATAAGGCCTGAACACCCGATTCATCAACTCTATAAATGGTGCTGGAGCATTGGTCAACCCGAAAGACATGACCAAAAATTCATAGTGCTCGTACCTAGTGCAAAAGGCTGTTTTAGGAATGTCAGCCGCCCTGATCTTCAGCTGATGGTAGCCCGACCTCAAGTCTATCTTTGAGAACACCCTCACTCATCGGAGCTGGTCAAACAAATCATCAATCCTCGGCAGTGGATACTTGTTCTTTATCGTCACTTTGTTTAATTGCCGATAATCAATACTCATCCGCATCGAGCCATCCTTCTTCTTCAAAAATAACACAGGTGCACCTCATGGAGAAATACTGGGCCTGATAAAGTCCTTTTCTAGAAGGTCTTGCAAGTGATCTTTTAACTCATTTAACTCCGGTGGGGCCATGCGATAGGGTGAATTAGAGATGGGCTGAGTGCCCGGTGCCAGATCAATACATAAATCAATATCCCTGTCGGGTGGCATGCCCGGTAGGTCTGAAGGGAAAACCTCGAGAAACTCCTGTACAATAGGAACTGAATCAATAGAAGGAATTTTCGCACTGGAATCACGGACATATGCCAAATAAGCTAGACATCCCTTCTCGACCATGCGTCGAGCCTTAACATATGAAATAACATTGCGAACAAAGTGGCATGGGGTCCCTCTCCACTCTAGTCGGGGAGGTTCTGGCAAGGCCAAGGTCACTGTCTTGGCATGACAATCTAAGATAGCATGATACAGGGACAACCAATCCATCCCCAATATGACATCAAAATCCACCATGTCTAGTATTAATAAATCAACACGGGTCTCAAGACCCCCGAATATAACCACGCACAAACGATGCACCCGGTCGACTACTATAGAGTCACCCACTAGTGTAGACACATAAACTGCAATACACAGGGCATAGCTAGGCACGGCCAGGTATGGTGCAAAGTAGGAAGACACATATGAATATGTAGACCCAGGTTCAAATAATACTAAAGCACCTCTATCACAAACCAGAATGGTACCTATAATCACCGCATCTGATGCCTTTGCCTCTGGCCTAGCTGGTAAAGGATAAAATTGGGGATTAGCACCTCCCCTCTGAGCTACGTCTCTGGGACGGTCATCCACTGGCTGACCTCTACCTATGGCAGGATGGTCTCCACCTCTACGGTCTCGACCTCCACCTCTATGATCTCTACCCCCGCCTCTGGCTGGATGGGCAGGCTGAGGGTCAGTTGGGGCCTGAATCATGGGACGAGGGCCCCACTGCTGAGTGTTGCCCGCCGCTCGAGGGTAGAACCTGACAAGATGACCTGGGTCACCACAACTGTAACAACATTTTGGCCGATGGGACTACTGGCCCTAATGACCTAAATGGACCCCACAAACACTCGGAAGAGGCTGAGCACTGATGGGAGGCTGATCTGAATACTGCTCACGAACCCCACGATCACCCGGACCACCCTGCGAAGCCTGGAGGGCTGACTGAAAAGACCTGGAAAACTGGCCCCTATCATAAGAATCTCTGCCTCTAGAAGAAGTACCACTAAATCTGCCGGAATGACGAGGCCTCTTGTCTGAAGGATAACCACCTCCCCGAGCAAGAGCCATCTCAACCCTACGAGCCGCATTAGCCGCCTCCCGAAAAGATATGTCGCTCCCAACTCCCATAGCCATCTGAAGGACCTGAGCTGGGCCCACTGGAGCTGCTGGGGCTGGAACCTCCTCACCAATCTCAACATGAGGCTCCACCTCCGGAATCGCTGCCTGGGGCTGAACTCTGCCCCTACCACGACCTCCGATACGGCCTCGGCCCCTGCCCCTCACGGGAGCTGCCTGGGGCTGAGGCTACTGATCTGCGGATGAAGAAGCGCATGTCCTCACCATCTGCGAAAGACAGAGTAGAAATTCAATCAGTATTTGAGGAACAAATCGCACGACAAGAAGGAACAAATGAGAGACTTTTTCCCCAAACTCAATAGACTCTGGAGGACAAGTACATACATCTCCGTACCTACCCTCAAACTCTACTAAGCTTGTTCGTTAGTTGTGACACCTATGTAACCTAGAGCTCTGATGCAAATTTGTCACGACCCGGATTTCGCCCACCATCGGGATCGTGATGGCGCCTACTCGTGGTAGCTAGGCAAGCCAACTCATTCACATTTTCCTGTTCATACCATCATTTTTGTTCTCATATTTAATAGCAAGAAATAATTACTCAAATATTAAATGCGGAAGTCTTTCGAATAAAAGATGAATAATAATAATGTAAAGCAACTGACATAATTCCTCTACCCAAGATGTGGAGTCACCTACTCACGAACTACTAAGGAATAATTACACACAATGGTATGAAAGAAGATAATGAACAATCGTCTGTTCGGAACAATGAGACCACGACAATAAAAAAAAAATAAAGGAGACGACGGGCATGCGGACGCCTGCAAGCTACCTCGGTCTTGGAAGCATTTAAATCCCACAAGTACTCTACCGCTGCTGCTCCTGCTCGAAACCTGGACCTGTGCAAAAACGCACAGAAGTGCAGTATCAGCACAATCCGACCCCATGTGCTGGTAAGTGCCAGGCCTATCCCGGCAAAGTAGTGACAAGCCTAGGACCAGACACTCACATAAACCTGTGCAGTTCTATATATGTATATACCGCAAAATAACATGATTATCAAATAACACAACTAACAAAGGAGTATCATGCTGGGGGAACACAATCATCAACATATAATAAATCAGTAAAGAGAATTAGAGTGTAGTAAAAATAGCTATCACCAAAACAAGAAATTTAAATGGTTGCATGGAATCACCCTTCGTGCTTTTACTCTCACCCTGTCAAAATAATCAAATAAAAGTGCACGGCATCACCCTTCGTGCTTTTACTCTCATCCTCACCAAATAATCAAATAAAAGTGCACGGCATCACCCTTCGTGCTTTTACTCTCATCATCACATCCATGGCACGGCATGATCCTTCGTGCATGGTTTAAATAACAACGGCACATGAATGTCCCTTCATGCATAATCAGTAAAACAAGTTACGACATGATCCTTCGTGCATAATCAGTAAAACAAGGCATGGCATGATCCTTCGTGCATAATCAGTAAAACAAGGCACGGAATGATCCTTCGTGTGAACATAAGTAAAAATGGTACGGCATCACCCTTCGTGCAGTATCACTCTTCCTCGCCCAAATAACAATCACAATTAAGGGCAAAAGAATGATACAAATAATATGAACCGTCCCGGCAAGGGAAACAATGATCATCACAGTAAAGTCCCGGCAAGGGAAACAATAATCAACTTCACAATAAAGTCTCGGCAAGCTAAACAATTATCAATTTCACAATAAAGTCCCGAAAAGGGAAATAATAAAAAACTTCACAATAAAGTCCCGGCAAGGGAAACAATAATCAACTTCACAATATATGTCAACAAAAGACTCACGGTCATTCTAGACACCAGTGTATAGATGCTCGTCACCACAGCCTATACAACGCACTCGATCACATAGCAATTAGCACATTCAATCCTATTCCCTTAAGCTAGGATACAATAAACACTTACCTCAAGCCTTGAAGTCCAATTAACCTTCAACCATCGCTTTACCTCAAATTTCAACCTTCAACTTGCTCGAATCTAATCACAATTGGTTCAATTACTTTAATAAATACTATGTAAATTGGTTTAGATGCATAAAAATGGTTTTCTCAAAGTTTAACCCAAAATTTTCCAAAATGCCCCTAGTCCCACATGGTCGAAACTCGGGGTTCAGGCCAAAATCTGGTTACCCATTCCCTCAGGAATTCAATTATATGATTTGTTTTGAAATCGGACCTCAAATCGAGGTCCAATTCCCCAATTCATGAAAAACCTAGGTTCTACCCAAAAACAACAATTTCAACCATGAAAACCTTTGATTTCTCTTGGAAAACATGTTTAATGATGTTAGGAATTGAAAAAATTAAGTAAAAATTGACTTACAAGTGATTTGGAGTGATATTGCTCTTGGAGAATCGTGTGTGGTGTGTTTGGTTTTGAAAGAATGGTGAAAAAGGGTTTAAAATTTGTTTAAGTATCAAATTGCACAGCTGTGGATATGGGAATTGCGAACATTTGTTCGCAATTGCGAACTTAGTAGGTTCTGACTGTGGCCCTCGCATTTGCGATAATATGTTCGCATTTGCGAACTAAGCTTAAAACTGTGGCCCTCGCAGTTGCGGCTCTTTGATCGCATTTGCGAAGGTAAGGCGTTTGGGGGCTGACTCGCATTTGAGAGCTGTTGTTCGCATTTGCGAACAAAGATCATTCCTGGGCCTCTTCGCAATTGTGAGGTCTTGTTCGCATTTGCGAACCAAGGCCTTTCCTGGGCCTTTTCACATTTGAGAATTATTGTTCGCTTTTGCGAACCTGGGCTGTTTCTGGGGACTTTCGCAATTACGAGTATATCTTCGCATTTGCGAAGATACCAGCTGGGAAAAATACCAGCTGTGTTATTTTTAATAATCTGCTCTAACGGCCTATCAAATCTTCACCCGAAACCTCGGGCTCCAAACCCAACATGCACACAACCTCAAAAACATACTACAAACTTGCTCGCGCGATCAAATCGCTAATTTAACATCGTTTTCATAGAATCAAGCCTCAAATTCATGATTTATTCTTTTAAACTTCATAAACTTTCAAATATGGAACTCAAAGTTCAAAACACATCTAACGACGTTCAATTGTCGTCAAACTTTGCAGGAAGTACTTAAATAATATTTAAGACTTGTACCGGGCGTCGGAACCAAAATACGAGCCCGATACCATGGTCCTTTAATCAATTTTTATTTAATTATTTCAGCAAAAATAATTTAACAGAAAAATTCATATATTGGGCTCTAGGCCTCAGAATTCGACTCCGGACGCATGCCCGAGTCCCATATTTTCCTACGGACCTTCCAAGACCGTCCGATCTCGGGTTCGGGTCTGTACCAAAAATGTTGACCGAAGTCAACTATATCAATATTCATATCAAATTTCTTCAAATGTTTCATACAATTCACATATTCTAACTCAAAATATTTCCGGTTATATGCCCGGACTATGCATGTAAATCGAGACAATATAAAATGAGGTTTTTAAGGCCTCGCAAGCGCGGAACAAATGAGGAAAACAGGTGATGACCCTATGGGTCGTCACATCACACTACACCCGCATGGGCGTAAAATGTTTTTCCAATTAAAGGAACGAGATTTATTATTAAAATTCAGAGTCACCACTTGAGAGATTAATAGTGTCCCAATTCACCAGTTGAATCCCGAATCGAGAAAATTATGACTCTGTTAATAGTCCGCGAATCAAAAATCCGAGTAAGAAATTCTGTTAACCCGGGAGAAGGTGTTAGGCATTCTCGGATTCTGTGGTTCTAGCACGATCGCTAAACTGTGGTATTTGATTTTATTTGATTTCAAAACATGTTTTAACCTATGTGCCTTTTATTAATAACCCACTTTTATTATATGTTTATTTTTAATAATAATTGCAACATCGTGAAAATGTATTTCGAACCACGTCGCACCTGCGCACCCGTGACTTTTGATACATTTCGACTTCGTTGAGATTTAGATTTGGTTCACATAAATGTGCACCCGTATTTAGTAAGGCAATATTATTAAAATATATGCCTAAAGCAACTACGCGTTTATTATCTTTGGAGAAGACCGTGAAATTTGCTAAACAGTCCACCCAAATTCTAAGCATTTTATATTGCATTTATTGAGGGTCTCGCAATTTGAGATGGATCCGAAGCATGTGTTGTTATGATGTTCAGACGTTGTAATCACACAGTGATTGTGTAATGGTAGTGTCACGGCCCAAAACCCGATCGTGATGGCACCCAACACTAATGCTAGGCAAGCCCGACCATTCACTCTCTCAACCCGAGCATGAAGCTCAAAACCAATTAATTAAATACGTAAATGATAACAATACGAAACTCTAACATAAACTATAACTCCCAAAGACCTGGGGTCATGAGTCTAGAGCCTCTAAAGAAACTGGATAATAATATCTGGAAAACAAATACACAAGTCTGGGAATGTATATATAAATAAAACTGAAATAAGAAGAGTAGTCAGGTCCTGCAAATGTCAAGCAGCTAACTCAATAACTCTGATAAGCTCTGGAGACAAAGACTGCTCAGCTAAGCCTCCGGGCACCTGAATCTGCATACAAGGTGTTGGGAGTAGGGGTGAGTACTACCAACTCAATGAGTAATAAGCATACAAAATGTCTGAAGATAAAAAAATCCACAATATTCCACAAAGTAAAGCTAAAACTAACAGTCCGACACCTTACTACAAACCAACAGCAACAGGTAATGACAGATAGAACAAGTAAATAACAATGCATGAATGAAATTCAATGCACATGAGCGCTACGACACGTAGCCTGATCCATTTAACATCGATGGCGCTCACTGGGGGTGTGAACAGACTCTGGAGGGGCTGCTTCAACCCAAGCACAATATAATCATAACATTCACTGCGACGTGCAGCCCGATCCATACTCAATCATGATATTTGTTACGGCGTGCATCCCGCTACATACTCAGTCCACAATATGCATATGAGTCATGTAACATATTTAATTGATTTCCCAGTTTCCAATTATTAAGAAGAATATACTTTAGATATTTAACTTCCGGAAAAATGACTTAGCATTTCATAACAGTGATTAAGCACAGGACTGAGATCAATGATTATACAAAGCATGCTATCACAATGATATTCATTATAGAAGGATGCTACAGATCGGCACAAGGCTCCAAACAGGGCAATAAGCCCAGATATATTCAATATAGGGTGTATATCAATCGCCAATATAGAAACATTCTTGTTCGGGATGGACCAAGTCACAATCCCCAGTCATAAACAATCCTGCACCTTCCATGGGATGCGAGTCATGACCTAAATAGCGTCACAATGTGATAAGCCTGATTTTCAAACCCCCAGGCCATCATCTACACCACTTACTCACCTCTAACCGGCCATAGACTGCTCCTTAATGCCTTTTCCTTTTGTATCGACCTCCTCGCATGTCGAATCTAGTCAAAACCACAATGAATACATAAATATGGGTAAAAAAAACATAACCCAATCGAAAAATACTCGAAAAGTACTAAAATTCACGAAATTGGTAAAACCCGAGCCCCGAGCCCGCTTCTCGAAAAATCCTGAAAATCATACCAAAGTATTCCTCGTCTAGCCACGAGTCCATACATATAAAGTTCATCAAAATTGGAGTCCGTTTGACCCCTCAAATTCCAACTTTACACCTTCTTAGGTTTCAAGCCCTAACTTCTATTTTTACCCCTTAAATCCTTTTTTTTAGTGTTTAATCTATGTTTTTAAATCATAACAGCATAATATGAGTCTAAGAACTCTTACCTGATGAAATCCCATGAATTCTCTCAAAGAAATCGCCTCAGAAGCTTCTTCCCGTTTCAAAATTGGAAGAAAACTCGACCTGCTCATTATAGATATATTGTTCACGCGTTTTACTGCTCCCAATGGGTTCCTTGTGAAATTCTAATAAATTTAGGCTTTTGAATCACTCAATTTGACCTTATAATGAAGGATATATGTAGATTTTAAGATTTGCAAATAGTGCAGGTTTTTAATACGCCGTCAGAGATAATTTCGTCATTAACCTGAATATCTGGGCAACCTTAGTAAAATGGCCATAAAATCTTTATACAATGTCCAAATTCGATGATTCTTTTTGTTATGGGTCTGTAATTACAATACGGATCTAATGCTTCATCCAAAATAGTAATAAGAGCTCATTTGTTCAATATGGTACCCCTTTATGTCCAAAGATACAACGTTGAAACATCAAGTAAGAGCGTGATCACAACCCGAAACACATCCGAGGCTCCCGGGACCTCAACCAAAAGCACCAACATATCCCAAAACATCATCCAAACTTGTTCCAATTATCAAAACACACCTAACAACACTGAAATCATCAATTCACATCGGATTCAAGCCTAAGTTCTTCAAAAACTTCCAAAATATGCATTCGGTCAAAAACCCAGCCAAACGACGTCCGAATGACCTGACATTTTGCACACACTTCACAAATCACATATCAAATCTACAACAACTATCGGAATACCATTCTGACCCTCGTATCAAAATCTCACCTATCAACCAGAATTCGCCAAAATTCAACCTTATCCAATTCAAGCCTAATTCTACACCGGACCTCCAAATTCAATTCTGATTGCGCTCCTAAGTCACAAATCATCCCTCAAAACTATTTGATTCATCAAAAATCCATTCTGATCCCTTTAATTCATAAGTCAACATTTGGTTGACTTTTACAAACTAACCTTCCCATAAAGAGACTAATTGCCTCATTTCTAATCGAACTCTATCTGAATTACTTCAAATTCTCCAAAAACATATAGTGAAAAATATAGAAGCATAAAATGGGGAAATATGGCGGTAACTCCCGTGAAGACGGGTCAGGTCGTTATAGGTAGGGTGTTTATTTATTTGACGAGGCAGTGAATGACTTGAAAGCATGTTTTTCTCAATGCATGATTCAGAGGTTCAACATTTTATTTCTAGCGGAGGCAATCAGACTATGCATATTCAGGTTTGGGTTAATGGAGTGATGAGAATTGGTATTTTCGAGTGTGGTGGAATTCTTAATTGTGATGTGGTGTCATCATCCTTTTTGAACGCGTCAAGGATCATCAATTTACCTTCGAGATAGGGTGTTGTAAAATGGTGCCTAAGAGGAGGTTGTTAGAGATAGAGCAGTGTAGCTATTTCAGAATCAAACGTGTATTTCTAATATTGATGGCTCGAAATGGATGATCTTCTCGAAGGCTTAGAGTTGGTGGCAATTTATTAGTTCAAGTTCTACAGAGATGGATTCAGATATGAGGTAATAATTCGACAGCATAGGACGAGGAAGGATAGGTAGGAGGTGTTTTGCGGTGGTTGAATTGCGAGAAGGTAAAGTATGAAAAGCAAAAGTTGAGAAGTCTTATAAAGGAGAAGGTTTAACTAAAGTGGGAGAGTGGAAGAATAGCATATGGGTTCTGTGGTAGGATAGCCATACGCCTTGAGAAAAGTTTAGAGCAATTTGGGAAATCGAGGTGGCCAGTAACTAGGTCCACGAATTTTATTTGGATGCAAAATGATTTTGAGTTTAGAATGTATTTTTGGATTTTCAGTTGATGTCAATGGGGAATAAATGGACTTGTTCAGTTGGTGAGTGAGCACATGCTCAGAAGAGTCTACTGATTTCATAGTAATTGTATCTTGTGCAGCGTCGTTGGAAGATTTCAGCATGGAATTTTCACAAGTGGGCTATATCCTGTGAGCAAGGTAGTGGTGGTGTGAGATTGATAAGGTTTCTACGAAGAATTCCACTTACTAGTCAATAGAAGGTCAAATTTGCTATTGTGTCTAATTATTCGGGATGTTCATGAAAGTTTGAACAAAAGATTTCAAGAAATTTAACGGGTTAAAGGTGCAAGATCAAGGTAATTGGGAAGGAGTAATCTTAGTAGGCTCAACGATTATGTAATTATAACTTCAAGCTAAGTGGGGGAGCTCCACAATCTATGATTGGATCACGTGGTTGTCTGCTTGCATAGTTTCTGGTTATCGTTGTATCGACAAGTTAATATGACTAAGGAAAGAAAGCAAGAGTGGTAATTCGAAGAAAGTATTTGAGGAACGTGTGTTATATTTTTTTTGGTAATTATATTTTTCCATTAATCACCAAAGAGGTCATTACCAATCAGTAGATTCATCCCCGACTTACTTAATCTTTACATATATTCTAACTCTATCCTATAATATGTGCAGTACATAAAAACATTATACAAGAGGCTGGTTAGTTACTATATTGTTTTCAAAATATAAGTTGATGCAGTTGTGCCCCCATTCCTCCTTGAGCTCTAATATTGGAAACACATGCCATTTTTCTTGCTATATGATCTGTAGCCCTTTTGGTCTCTTCAAATATTCTACTGTTTCTCTCCCTCCATATCCCATAGATGTGTTCTTCATATACCATTTTCATTACTATGGCTGCACATGATTTCCCCTTAGCTTGCTTTAATACTCAGGCCATCATCTGTGTAGAAGATTGCATGGGATTCACATGAATTCGTATCCATTGCATAAGCCTTCCCCATACTACTTTTGTAAAACTACATTCACCAAACAGATGTGCATGTGTCTCATCTTCTCCATTGCATAAGCAGCATCTAGAACTTACTTGTATTCCCAAGTTTGCAAGCCTATCTGTTGTCAGTAATCTCCCATGGCATTCCATCTACATACTGCATCTTGCCTTGTGCCTAGCTTAATTGGGAAATTTTAAGGTTCTCCATGCCACTATCGACGCCCCCTTTTTTCAAACGGAGTCCACAATCGGGTATATGATATTTGGAAGGACAACTCTATTCCCTTGTGAGAATTGGGTTTTTGGAGTTCGGAGAGTCGCCACCTAATGATTATAGTACATTCGGATACTATTAAGAAAGAATTTGAGTTGAAGAACCAGAGTTTGGGTAAGGGTTAGAAATTATCTCGAGGGAAAGGTGTTAGGCACCCCTAAAGATCCACTAGTGTGGTTCCCGCCCATGCAAAAATTATGATTTTAAGCAATGAAGAAGACGAGTAGAAAATAAAGAAGATGGTTTTCACATAGTATTGCAAAAAAATTTAAGAATTTGAAAAAAAGGAAAAAAGAGTAGGACATACAGGAAGTTAGTTTGAAAGAAACTTAAAAAAAGAACAAGTAAAGGGAAAAAGGGGTCTTAGGTTTGTAAATAATATGGATTACATCAATGCAATACCCAACGTACACTCCTAAGAAGAGGAGTCACACATGATATTAGCGTACCGGTCATCGTATCCATATTCTACCCTTCCCACCCTATTAGGGTATTAAAGCGCGGAATGTCTCATTACTTATTTTATGCTAGTACCCATCCCAATCCTACCAGTTCCGGAGGAATTTAGGACTACTAGTCCTAAAGGGAAAGGGGTTTGGGGCCTTTAGATAGTCAAAGGACAAAATACTAAGGCGTCAATCAGAACACAAAATGCAAGAAAATGAGAAAGAAAATAAGCAAGTAGGGCTCAAGTAATCCTCCTTAAATCAGATAAAGCCATAGAGTTTAGCATGTCTTGCACATACCGGGTTGGTCTTAAATTAATGCAATAAGCGGACTAGTTCAACGTATATTTTTAGACAGGAAGTTCACATTAGGTTCGCTCGAATGCCATTGTCTAAGACTGATCTAGTTGATTAATTAACCCTTTATCTATGTGTTGGATAGAACTGCTGATTTTAAAACACAAACAGATTCTAAAGAAAAGTTACAGAGTAAAAATAGTTTTCATAAAAGGTGTTGATTTGTTACAAAAATGGTTTAACAACTGAAACACGAGTTTCAGGAAGTAGACTGGTTAGGAAAAGGAGCTACCAATTTTAACAAAAGAACTGAGTTGCAGAGTGATTTGAAGAGATTTATCAAATAAGTATAAAGAAATGACTTTAGGGTGATTTGGAAAATGTTTACCAGGGTTAAAAGATAGTAAGTTACAGAAAGAATACAATGATTTGATTGTGAGAAAAAGTTTTAAGAGTTCAGAAAGGGGCAGGAAGTTGCTTGTTTTAGTAAAATCGATATTGTTTTTAAACAAATGAAACAGTTCTGGTTCGAACTAATTCTTGATACATTTTCAAACATTGATAGAAGTCTTATAAATAATGATATCTATATGTCATTTTATTATTAAACATAATTGTTTGCCTAATAACGTTATTATATAGAGAAATGAAAACCCCTATAGGCATGGTGTCTATATGCTTAGATGCAGAAATCAAAGGTTAAATCCTATAAGCATGATTTCTACGTGTGAAGTTGCACAAATTAGAAATAAAAACCTTATAGGAATATTTTCTACCTTTGTACATAAAAGTAACCCCCTCCATTCTTTCACTAAATCACGATGAGTTTGTACAAATTATTACAGACCAATAAAATAAGACTAAAATTAAAAGTACATTAGAAATTACAGCTACATCCGAGCAGCCTAATTCAGACTTAATGTCTAATAATATGAGATTGAACCACTTACGAGATCAAGATTTCTAAAGCTTTCTCTAATCTAGGATGTTTTAGAGATCCAAGGAGTTTCAGGAACTCCAGGCAGTGCTTACATCCAAGATATTAATCAGAATGAGTTATAGTGTAGTGTGGAAGAAACAGCCCTCAAGTGTCCAAGTTCATAGGGAGCTCATGGGTACCAAGGCAAGGCTCACAAGGGGGAGGGGGTAGAACATAGTTTCTAAGAACAAGTGCAAGTACAATAGAGGGTGTTAGGGAGTGCCAAGGTAGGCATACCTCTGACTATCCTATTCAGCCATCCATAGTGCAGGCTAGCATACCCCTGACTAGCCTATTCAGCCAACATGTAAGAGTATGGACCTATTGAAGGCCAGACTATGGTCTAGACAGTGATTAGGGCACTGACAGAACGAAGTCTCAAACTTAGCAACATAGAAAGGGAAACGGGGATGGGAATTGAGAGAGTTTAGGACTGATGGAGTCTAGTTTATGTCCATGAACAACAACATCGAATGTTGTCATGTTTATGAACCATAACTCAAACATATAAAGGGAATTAGGGATAGGTATTCATGTAGGAGTATAGCAAAGAAACAAACCAACTTGAAAAAAATTGACATTATGGAAGAAATAAACCAAACAAAGAATGGACTGATGAATAAACACATAGGGGAGTGGCAGAAATTAAACAAAGGTAGCATACCAGTTGTAGAAAAAGCAAGCAAAGAAAAGCAGGATACTTTCAAGCCAAGCCACAATAAAAAAGAACCTTTCTGCTTGTGAGTTCAAAGAACTTGAATGCTTAAAAAAATTCTAAGTGTATTTGAGAGTAAGAAGTAATGACTTGTTCGGTCCTTTTTTTTTTTTTTGAAAGAGAAGAAGTACATGTATTTATAGTTTTTTTTTAAAATGAGTAAAAAGTAAGGTAATAAGCCACAGGCATGGAAACAATCACTAATCAAAATTAGTTACACAAGTGATTGCCCTTAATTAATGGATCACTTGTTAACGGGCAGTGATAGGTTTAAAAATAAGGAAAAAAATCAATTTAAGAGGCAGACTTATTATTGCCATAAAGGAGTAGTAAAACAATACAGCAAGTGATTAAGTCCAAGTGCAGGAATACTTATTTTGGGAAAGGATTCCGTAAGGCAAGACAAGGAAAGAAATCAGTTAACCCTTAACAGAAGAATGAAATCAGAATTTCACAAAGGGAAAGTTCGAAAATCAGTCACAAGTTTGAAGATCAATCAAAGAAGAAACTCAGTACATAAATAAGGTGCACAAACATTATACGTTCGAGGCCAAACTATGGCAAAAGGAACCAACGTACAGTTATAGCATAAATCTAGTAGACAACAAGCATTCATAAATTGATAGTCACGTAGGTCAAGTTTCAGTGACTTAGTAGTAAGGAAAAAGGTAGAGTATTTAGAAGCATGCAAAGACTCAAGTGAAGAGCCCTTCAGAAAAACATAGTAAAGTTTGACAGATAGCTACAACTCAGAGTCAGAGGAATCATTTAAAGAAAAAGGATGATGAACTAAAGAAATTTCAAATCAAGTCGAGCAATTTCAAACATATGCAATGCACTAGCAATTTCAGGAACACACATAAACCCCAAAGAAATTAGGGTTTTCGAAACTAATTGTTTATAGATGATAAACAAACAAATTACTCAAATACTTATCAAATTTCTTTAGAGACTCGAATGACCCCAAAAGAAATTCGTGTTGTCAACACTAAAGTTGATAAACAAATGAAACAAATAACAAATAGTCTCAGACTCTCAAACAAATCCCAAAAGTAAGGTTTTCAACACCAATCAAACCTAGAGATGATAAGCAAATGAATCTAACAAAAATATTCGCAAACATACTCAGAAACCCTAATTTGAAATCAAAAATATTCGCAAACATACTCACAAACCCTAATTTGAAATAAAAGGATTTTTAAAAAGGAAATTTGGGGAAAACACTGTAAACATCAAATATAGCATAGATCCAACATAGATCTAGACAAATAAACGAAGAAAGAACCTCGAATAGTTTAGAGTTTCTGAGAACCCTAGAAACGAAAAAGTCTTGGAAGAAACAAGATCATATCAGGAGTTGATAAGGTTGGAATCAGACTCAGGAGGATAGGACACACTGGAGCAAGGCCAGAGATGGCTGAAATCTTCGAGTTGGCGAAGGTCTGGGTGAAGACCCTCAAAGTCTAGCCTCGAACCTTCAGGCATTAAGCACGTAAGAGCAGTATGAGGTGAGTATAGATCGTCCATGGCCTGAGAAGCCATGGATTCGTGGATTTGGGGTTAGAAGTGATAGAATATGATTAGGGTTTACAGAGAGCTTAGAGACGAGAGCATCTAAAGGCGGCGAAGTAGAAAAATGGTTTAGGGTTTGGGGGTCGTTTGAATTAAAAAAAGGAAAGGGGGAACGATGGTCGTTGATCTAAATGCTCAACGGCCATGATTAAAATGGTTATGGTTTGGGTCGGTTAAATGGGTATTGGCTTGAGTAATTGGGTTTAAATTGGGGTGCCAATTTGGGCTGTAAATGAAATGCAATTGGGGCTAGATTTTAAATAGCAAATTTTCTCCTTTTTTTATTTTATAAAAATGGTAATAGTGGTTTTAAAAGCACATTAAAAATACGAAGTAAACAAATATTACATAAACATAAACTTAAAAATATTGAAACTAGTTTTATAATTATAAAATGCTATTAATCACAAAATAGGCTATAATTGCAATTATATGAATTTAGATTTTAAAATGTCAAATAAATTTATAAAAATATGCAAAAATTACCGTGATTGTATTTTGGTGCAAATGTGAGAATGAAATGAGTTATTTACCAAAAATTATAATTTTGGAAATAATTATTGGATTTTATTGTATTAAAATAGGAAATAAATTGGTTTAAAATCATTAAAAATGCCAAAACTCTTGGTTATGCTTATATATGCACATATATGCTATTGTGGAAGTATTTTGGGTATAAAATTACCTAGGAAAAATTGGGTATCAACAGCCACCCCTCTTTACACGGGAAGGATGAAAAAGTTGTCGGATAAAGATATGATGGCCATTTTGATTGGAAGTGGTGATTTGAAAAGAATTTGACCGAGCTCTGATTTCTAAGCTACATACATATCCTTTGCTTTATAGGAATTAGGCCATATGTAGTTCAGGAACCATTGACGAAATGTGCCGATGGAGATTTGAAGGAGACGGGCACGATGTTTAGGTGGCAAGAGGTATTTGAAATCTGATAGGCTGTAGGAACCGGAGCGGGATCACTCCTGATGAGATGGCAATTGCTAGCCGGTGTACTTGCAAGTGATAAATACGGGTGTATATCATGCATAAACTTAAACGTGACGCAAGTTCATGTTGGATCGTAAATGCTTTCTTTGGATGGTTGGGATGATGTCCTCGGACCATAGTGTCCTGGGCCATGAAGCGCATAAGTAAAGATTCGCAAGCCATGAAACGATGTTCTCGGGCTGTGAGGATGGTGCCTCCGAACCATGACGCCTTTGAAAAGGTTGGCGATCTTTCAGCCCATGAAATGAAAAAGAGTGGTGATCTTTCAGCCCATGAACTGCAAAAGGGTGGCAATCTTTTAGCACATGTGAGAAATAGCGGTATTTCAGCCGGTGCAAAATTTAAATAAAGATGGCGATATTGCATCTGTGCGAGAAAAATAAAGAGGCGGTATTTTAGCCATGCCAGATGCGGATGAAGATAGTGCTTAGTCTCGGAAGGCAGATAAGTAGCCTTATGCAGACATGTAGATGGAGGTAGAGCTTAACCTCGGAAGGCAGATAAGTAGACTTATGCAGAAGTGCAGGTGGAGACAGATCTTAGTCTTAAAGGCAGGAGAGTAGCCTTATGCAAATGATGCATATGGAGACATGGCTTAGTCTCGAAAGGCAGAAGAGTAGCCTTATGCAGAAACGCAAATTGAGGTAGAGCTTAACCTCTGAAGGAAGATGAGTAACCTTATGCAAATGATGAAAATGGAGACAGTTCTTAGTCTCGAAAGGCAGATGAGTAGCCTTATGCAGAAAGGCAGATGGGGGTAGAGCTTAACCTCGAAATGTAGATGAGTATACTTATGCAAATAATGCAAATAGAGACAGTGCTTACTCTCGAAAGGCAGAAGAGTGTCCTTATGCAGATGGTGCAGATGAAGATAGTGCTTAGCCTCGAAAGGCAGAAAAGTAGGCTTATGCAGAAATGCACATGGAGACAGAGCTTAGTCTCAAAATGCAGAAGAGTAGCCTTATGCAAAAATGCAAATGTAGGTAGAGCTTCACCTCGGAAGGTAGATGAGTAGCCTTATGCAGAAATGCATATGGAGACAGAGCTTAGTCTCGAAGGGCAGAAGAGTAGCCTTATGCAAAAATGCAGATGTAGGTAGAGCTTAGTATCGAAAGACAGAAGAGTAGCCTTATGCAGAAATGCAGATGGACATAGAGCTTAACCACGGAAGGCATATGAGTAGCCTTATGCAAATGATGCAGATGGAGATAGTTTTTAGTCTCAAAAAGTAGAAGAGTATCCTTATGCAGTGCAAGAATGTAAAAGGACGGATAGTAGTGGGATCTCTTAGCTTATAGCTGATTACGATATCGTGACTGCTGGGGATGTTATGTACGGATAGCAATTTCGAATAAATGATGATTTTGAGAAGTTGCATTCTTGGGAAAGTATGCGTGCACAGATATACGTGAAGATATTGTGAGTCGAGTGCCTGCATCCAAAGAGAAATTGTGAGTTCTGTAAGGGGAAAGGTTAGTGTTTTCCCCTATCTTTTGGTGTTGTGTATCATGGGGTAGCGTCGCTAAACAATAGTAATTCGAACAATAGTTATGCAAGATTTAGTAAATATAACGTAAGAATACAATCAAAAATAGTTTTTTTAGAAGAGCTAACGACTACGACGTGTTTCAAGACATTGCAACCTCTCGCTTACTGGGATGGCACTTCCGACGGCTGCCTGAACGGCGAAAAAATCAATTTTAGAATTTTGAGGGGGCATTCCTAGCGATGAATGGCTAAAAACCAACTTCGGAATTTTGAGGGTCCTCCTCAAAATTCTACCCCAATTCCAATAACAGGGGAAATGGAATTTTTTATTAAATTGTGACCGAACCCATACGGCTTTCTACGTATCCCTTCTTAAACGGGAATCAGGTCAGGATAGTTCAAATTACAACATAAAGGGAATCGTTAGTGGTTACACATAGTATCGTTTTACTACGTCTGAATTGATTGGCTTCGGCCAGTCTTCTCCTTCCATATCTGCAAGAATAAGTGCTCCTCTAGTTAGAACCTGGTGAACCATGTGCAGACCTTGCCAGTTGGGAGAGAATTTCCCCTTGGCTTTATCTTGATGTGGGAATATTTTCTTCAACACAAGTTGTCCAGTGTAAACTTCCTTGGATTAACTCTTTTGTTGAAGGCTGTGGACATTCTATTTTGATACAACAGACCGTGGAAAACTTCATGCATCCCTTTATCATCTCTAAGGGAAAACTGCGTGTAGTGACCTCTTACCCATTCTGTATCATCCAACTCTGCTTCTTGTATGATCCTCAATGAGGGAATTTCTACCTTGGTGGGGATGACTACCTTTGTACCATAAACTAGCATGTAGGGAGTTGATCCGGTCGATGTGCGAACCATTAGCGGTATCCCAATAAGGCTAATGATAATTTTTCATGCCATTGTTTGTGCCTTTCGATCATCTTCCTTAGTATCTTTTTTATATTCTTGTTGGCTGCCTCTACAGATCCATTCAGTTGAGGCCTGTAGGCTGTAGAGTTCTTGTGTTTTATCTTGAATGTTTTACACAATAATTTCACCAAGTCGCTGCTGAGATTGGAACCATTATCCGTGATGATTAATTCTAGTATTCTGAACCGACAAACAATATGGTCACGGACGAAATCTGTCACAGCCTTCTTAGTTACAGCCTTGTATGATACTGCTTTGACCCATTTGGTAAAATAATCAATTGCCACTAGAATGACCCTGTGCCCGTTTGATACAGCAGGCTCGATATGTCCGATAACATCCATTCCCCAAGCGGTGAATGGCCATGGTGAGCTTGATGTAGCAAGCTCATTTGGAGGCAGCTTTATCATATCTGCATGTATCTAACAATGATGGCATTTATGAACATACAGTATAATGTCTATTTCCATAGTCATCGAAGAATACCCTTCTCGGAGTATCTTCTTTTCTAAGACAAAACCATTCATGTGCACATGCGTGCAGTTCATCCAATAGTCTGGATGCTTCTTTTTCTTCTCCACACCTTAGTAAACCCAAATCGGGAGTCCTCCTATACAGGATTCCTTCGCTATGAAAGAAGTTGTTAGATAACCTCCAAAGTGTGCGCTTCTAGGTAGCGTTGGCAAGTTTTGGATTTTTTCATGTTGTCAAGTACTCCTTGATGTCATGGGACCATGGTCTTCCACCTGCTTCTTCCTTAATGTGAGCACAATAGGTTGGTTGATCATAAATTTTTACTGGGATGGGATCAATAAAATTCATGTCTGGATGTTGGATCATGGATGATAAAATACCTAATGCATCAGCAAACTCGTTCTGGACCCTGAGGACGTGCTAAAATTCTATATTTGCGAATCTTTCCCTCAACTACTGTATATGATGCAAGTAGGGGAGTATTAGAGTTCTTGGTTGCCCATTCTTCTCGAACCTGATGTATGAGCAAGTCTAAATCCCCGGTCACTAGCAACTCCTGAATGTTCATGTCAATGGCTATTTTGAGCCCCAAGATGAAGGCTTCATATTTGGCCATATTATTGGTGCAAGGGAATCTGAGCTTGGCGGATACCGGGTAATGCTGGCCGGTTTCAGATACTAGGACTGATCTTATGCCAATTCTTTAGAAATTTGCGGCTTTGTCAAAAAATATTCTGCAGCCTTCATAGGATTCTGCAATATCTTCTCCTATGAAAGATACCTCTTAATCTGGAAAATATGTCATTAGGGGCTCGTATTTTCTGTCCACGGGATTCTCGGTGAGATAATCTGCCAAGGCTTGTCCTTTGATCAGTTTTGAGTCATGCAAACTATGACGAATTCACTTAGCAGGATTTGCCACTTGGCGAGCTTGCCAGTGGGCATAGGTTTCTGGAAGATATACATATGCGGGTCCATTCTTGATATGAGATAAGTAGTGTAGTGTCACGACCCGGATTTTCCCCCAACATCGGGATCGTGATGGCGCCTACTCGTGGTAGCTAGGCAAGCCACCTGTATTCATACTATCCTGTTTTTAACACAATTTTAATTAAATAAATGCGGAATACTTTATCGAAATAGAAATAACAAATTACAAGATGAAAATCATAATGAAATCCTCTAGCCCAGACGTGGAGTCACCAACTCACGAAATACTACTGAATACTACACATAAAGTCTGAAAGAAATATAACATAATCTGTTCGTCTCGGAACAAATAGACTACAGCTAGTAACATAAGTAAAGAGAGAGACGCCGGGCCTGCGGACGTCTGCAAGCTACCTCGGTCTCAAATATGATCAACTCCCACGCAAAAGATCTACTGCTGCTGCTCCTGATCGAAACCTGGACCTGTGCAAAAACGCACAGAAGTGCAGTATCAGCACAACCGACCCCATGTGCTGGTAAGTGCCCGGCCTATCCCGGCGAAGTAGTGACAAGCCTAGGACCAGACACCCACGTAAACCTGTGCAGTTCTATATATGTATGCCACAAGATAATGAGAAATAATCAAGTAACAACACAATAGGGTGTGTGTGTGTACATAAACATTTATAAGGAAATACTCTCCTCTGTAATAACAGCCAATAACTCATAATATCCAAATTAATCTAATCCACATAATTAAATCTTACTTCCGTGTCTCAATTCTTTATTTTTTCTTTTCTTATCTCGTGGTAGGCGTACCACCCACTCCCAACTGGAACAATGAATTATATCTCGTGGTAGGCGTACCACCCGCTCCCAAATATATCAATAGGCTACCGGCAACTATGGCCAATACCAAGATTCAAATCACTTTGTGGTCGACATGCCACACGATTCCATTTCTTTAATATATATATTACCACAATTAACAAGAATTAACCAAGTAATAATACAATAAGGAATATCTCAAAAGAACTCAATAATTTACAACGGTTAATAAGTTCACAAGGAAAACAAAGTATAATGGAAACACAAGTAATATCAAGTCAAGGAATGGCAAATAGTTGCACGACATCACCCAAATAAAATATAATGGAAAAACAAGTAATATCAAGTCAAGGAATGGCAAATAGTTGCACGGCATCACCCTTCGTGCTTTTACTCTCATCCTCACCAAATAAGCAAATAAAGTGCACGGTATCACCCTTCGTGCTTTTACTCTCATCCTCACATCCATAGTACGGC
The DNA here is from genome assembly GCA_032618575.1 of Nicotiana noctiflora. Lineage (NCBI taxonomy): Eukaryota > Viridiplantae > Streptophyta > Magnoliopsida > Solanales > Solanaceae > Nicotiana > Nicotiana noctiflora. Next base: position 37,565 of record JASVEL010013685.1, on the reverse strand, counting down.
ATGATCCTTCGTACATGGTTCAATAACAAGGCACGGCATGATCCTTCGTGCATAATCAATAAAACATGGCACGGCATTAACCTTCGTGCATAAATAATAAAACATGGCACGGCATCACCCTTCTTGCATTATCACGCTTCCTCACCCAAATAACAATCACAGTTAAGGGCAGAGAAAGAAAACAACAAATCATGAACCGCCTCGGCAAGGGACACAATAATCATTTCAACAAAGTCCCTGCAAGGGCAATCAATATCTCACTTCACAACAAGTCCCGACAAGGGAGAACAATAACAATTATACAACCCGGCAAGGGTTCAACAATTTATCTTCAAAATATCTCACAACAAATATCAACGACGACTCACGGTCATGCTAGACGCCAGTGTATGGATGCTCGTCACCACAGCCCATACACCGCACTCGATCACATAGCATATAATCCTATTCCCTCAAGCTAGGATAGAACAAACACTTACCTCGAATGTTTATTAACAATTCAATCCGTGGCAAATGGGTGTTTTTGGTTTGTAAAAAGTGAAGAAATGAACTGAAAATCGTGTTTTACAGGTCTCTGTGTTTGCATTTGCGAACATGGGTTCGCAATTGCGAACCCCGACCAATTTCTGGAGTTTGAAAAATAAGCTAAGGCTGGGAAGTTTGCATTTGCAAACATTTGTTCGCATTTGCGAAGTCTAGGCAGTTACTAGGGATTTCGCATTTGCGAAATAAGGTTCGCATTTGCGAACCAGCAGGCTTCTGGGCTTTGTCGCAATTGCGACACATTCTTCGCAATTGCGAAGACAGGCAATTACTGAAGGCCTCGCATTTGCGAGGTTAAGTTCGCAATTGCGAACTATGGTCCAGGTGTGCCAGTGTCGCATTTGCGACACTTTGTTCGCATTTGCGAACTTGGTTGGTTCTGGCAAGCATCGCATTTGCGATAATGGGTTCGCATTTGCGAACCCAGCCTTGAACTGCTTTCTTCGCATTTGCGAGAAATTCTTCGCAAATGCGAAGCCAACAGCTGGGTGAAAAACCAGCAGTGCATAAATTCAGAAATTGATCCTACGGCCTATCAAATCTTTACCCGAGCCTCCCGGGCTCCAAACCAAACATGTACACAACCTCAAAAACACATTATGAACTTGGCGTGCGATCACATCGCCAATATCACATCGTTTTCATCAAATCAAGCCTCAAATTCATGATTTTCATACTTTTGGTTTTCAAAAACTTTCAAACTTGGAACTCAAGGTCCAAAACATCTCAAACGACATCCGAATGTCACCAAACTTTACAAAAATCACATATATAATATTTAAGACTTGTACCGGGCGTCGGAACCAAAATACGAGCCCGATACCAAGGTCAATTAATTCATTTCCTTTAACAATTAAATCAAAAACAATTTCACAGCAAAATTCATAACTTGGGCTCTAGGCCTCAGAATTCGACTCCGGACGCATGTCCAAGTCCCATATTTTCCTGCGGACCTCTCGGGACCACCCAATCTCGGGTCCGGATCCGTTTACCAAAAATGTTGACCGAAGTCAACCATATCAATATTAATATCATTTTTATCCACATTTCTCATAGAATTCATATTTTCTATCACAAAATCTTTCCGGCTACATGCTCGGATTATGCACGTAAATCGAGGCAACATGGAATGAGGTTTTCAAGGCCTCAGAAGCTCGAAATGATTAATAAAATAAGTGATGACCCTTTGGGTCGTCACAATCTCCACCTCTAAAACAACCGTTCGTCCTCGAACGGACAAAAGAAAGAAGTACATGAGTCAAGAAACAAGTGTGGGTAGCAGCTCCGCATATCAGACTCGGACTCCCAGGTCGATGCCTCAGGAGGCTGACCTCTCCACTGAACACGCACGGAAGGATAACTCTTCGACCTCAGCTGTCGAACCTGCCGGTCTAGAATAGCCACCGGCTCCTCCTCGTAAGATAGGTCATTGTCCAATTGGACAGTACTGAAGTCTAACACATGTGTGGGATCGCCGTGGTATCTCCGAAGCATAGATACGTGAAAAACTGGATGCACGGCTGATAAGCTAGGCGGCAAAGCTAATCTGTAAGACACCCCTCCCACTCTGTCTAGAATCTCAAATGGACCAATATACCTAGGGCTGAGCTTGCCCTTCTTCTCGAACCTCATCACGCCCTTCATAGGTGACACTCGGAGCAATACTCGCTCCCCAATCATGAAAGTTATGTCTCGAACTTTGCGATCTGCATAGCTCTTTTGTCTAGACTAAGCTGTGCGAAGCCTATCTTGAATAATCTTGACCTTATCTAAGGCCTCCTAGAATAAATCTGTACCGAATAACCGAGTTCCTCCCGGTTCAAACCATCCAACCGGAGAACGACACCGCCTACCATAAAACGCTTCATAAGGAGCCATCTGGATGCTCGATTGATAACTATTATTATAAGCAAACTCTGCCAAAGGCAGGAATTGATCCCATCAGCATCTAAGGTGACCTGATTAGCACCTCCTCGCTGGACCGTGTCTCTAAGGTCACATAAATAGGAATCATTATATTGTTGATCGCGGATACGCTCCAATAATGAAGAGCGAGCGATCGCACAAGCTAGTGCTCGACTAGGCTCAGAAATATCCAACCTCACAAATCGATTGGCCAAGGATTGAACATCCAAAGCAATTGGCCTCTGATTGACTGGAATATAAGCAAGACTGCCCATACTGGCTGACTTCTTACTCAAAGCGTCAGCCACCACGTTTGCTTTTTCCCCGATGATATAAAAAGGTGACATCATAATCTTTCCGCAATACCAGCCACCTTCTCTGCCTCAAATTCAACTCTTTTGTTTAAACAAATACTGAAGACTCTTATGATCGGTGTATACTTCACATACTACACCATACAAATAATGCCTCCAGATCTTCAATGCGTGAATAATCGCCGCAAATTCTAGATCATGCACCGGGTAATTCTTTTCATGCATCTTCAACTGCCTCGAAGCATAGGCAATAACCTTGCCATCCTGCAGTAACACTGCACCAAGCCCAATACGGGAAGCATCACAATAATCAGTATAAGGTCCCGTACATGTGGGTAAAATCAATACCGGTGTTGTGGTCAAGGCTGTCTTGAGCTTTTGAAAGCTCGCCTCACATTCATCTGACCATTCAAATTGAACACCTTTCTGTGTCAATCTGGTCAGTGGGGTTGCAATAGATGAAAACCCCTCCACGAATCACCGATAATAACCCGCTAATCCCAAGAAACTCCAAATCTCTCTGGCTGATGTTAGTCTAGGTCAGTCCTTGACTGCCTCAATCTTCTTCGGATCAACCTGAATACCTGCTGCCGTCACAATATGACCCAGGAATGCAACTGAACTTAGCCAAAGTTCACACTTCAAAATTTTTGCATATAGTTGGCTATCTTTCAGAGTCGGCAAAGTCACTCTGAGATGTTGCGCATGCTCCTCATAACTACAGGAGTATGTCAATATGGAAACAATGAAGACTACAACGAACAAGTCTAAATAAGGCACGAACACAGTCATGCGTATGCACATATCCATGACTCTGAAGTCTGGCCATAAGAGTTATTCTTAAATTACAACATTGTCAATTAACCCTGTTATCAAATACCTTATTCTACAAATCCCACTTTACTCAGGAATGAGGTATGGTGACCTCGTGATTATTTTCCCGAATTAATGCGTCATATTTATCCTTACCCGGTGCTCGTCTCAAAGGCTAAGCTCAACGGTTTCAAAATAGAAATGGCTAAATATGAATAGAAACTATACAAGAATTGTCAAATAGTCCTAACGGACATGACTCTTTATTTACGAATGCAATACGGAAATATTAATTCATAAAAGAAGAATTTTAAACACATAAACTCTTACTACCAGGACCCAGTATTCATATGATATCCACCGCAGCTTGAAGCTCGGCTTAGAAATATTTCACATTATGCCAAAAATTGGAGGATCTCATCCTCAACTCTGAATCACAGTGCTTGCACATCATATCATCTGAAATTTTTCATTTCCTTTCTTTCTTCCTTTCAATAATTGTCCGTCAAAGATAATCATGACATAAAATGAACCCTCATACTGATAGGGCACACAATTAATGATTAAAATTAGTTATTCCGAGAATTATATCAAAACCCATTGTAATAAGTAATATAAAGTCACTCTTAGTCTCATAGATATTTAGTGACTAACACCTAATGATAGGGATGTCTATCCTCATGTAATATCTCAACGGGAGTATTTCCCTAAGTAGTATGATTACGATGCTCGCTCATGAATGGAGCATGTTAAACAGAGACTCGCCTAAATTTTCTTTCAAAAACCAAATCAAATTAAGGGAAAATTATTCTCTTTTTAACAATCTGAATTATACACGTGATGACACCATCTGGTGTAATGACCTCCCTCATACCATAAAAAGTATATCAATGGTTGGGTCTCCACCTCTAGGATTTTCACCTCCACCTTTAACATCCTGACCTATACATCTGGCTGGCCATGTAGGATAAATATTAACTGCAATGGAGTGTGTAGCCCGAGTGCTTTCCTAAAATTATATTTCTCCAAAATTCCACATTCACAGCAATTCCTTTAAGGCTCAGTTAACTTGTTGTTCATGACAATATATATTCGGACACAGTCATTGTGACCTGGTACAACCGTTCAGATCGCATATACTACATATTGCAGAGAATCTCGGGGTGACGTCTTCATAACCTTTTCTAAAAATAGAGTTTAGAATATAGCGTTGCATTGGCCGGCTTGCCCTCTTCGTAGGCTTGTCACAAACATCGACGGCCAATTTTCTCTTTTGCTATGTTGGCTTAACACTGCTGAGCTACCCCATTTACTCATATACTCTTCGTCATTCTCTGCGGGCGATTCTTACCCCATGAAAAGAACCAACCTTAAATATGTATAAATTATTTGGAGGACCTTTCCATACCATATATATACATTCCAGTAACTCATCATATTTGTCATTCACAACTCCAACACATCGACCGGACGTCAAGGTCCGTTGAAACCCAACACGATTTATTAGGTGATCTCCTGATATAATTGCATCTTCCGTTGGGACCATAACTGGTGTGGTAAATACATTATCTTCCCACTACTTCGGTGTGCCTTCCGTAGCACAGTAAAATGAACCCCTCGCATTCGACTATTCCCACGTTCTGTAATTCCTCATAAGAACTGTCAAGCACAATCTCGTGGGTTCTCAAAAGATGCACCGCCGAAGGTGGTAGCGAAGACTTTGGTGAAACCTATCCGTCCTCCATAAAACTTTTGAAGGCATAGTTGATCTATCACCAGTCTGTGCCATTGTTCGGCTGGAATAGCGGTACGCGACTACGCCATTCGTGGGAAGACAAGAGTGGAAATTTAACTTAACACTTTGAAGAACAAATTCGCACGATAAGAAAGAACAAATGAGAGACTCTTTCCTAACTCAATAGACTCCGGAGGACAAGTACAGACGTCTCCGTACCTACCTCTCAAACTCTACTAAGCTTGTTCGTGAGTGGTGAGACCTATGTAACCTAGAGCTCTGATACCAACTTGTCACGACCCGGATTTTCCCCCAACATCGGGATCTTGATGGCGCCTACTCGTGGTAGCTAGGCAAGCCACTGTATTCATACTATCCTGTTTTTAACACAATTTTAATTAAATAAATGAGGAATACTTTATCGAAATAGAAATAACAAATTACGAGATGAAAATCATAATGAAATCCTCTACCCCAGACGTGGAGTCACCAGCTCACGAAATACTACTGAATACTACACATAAAGTTTGAAAGAAATATAACATAATCTGTTCCTCTCGGAACAAAGAGACTACAGCTAGTAACATAAGTAAAGAGAGAGACGCCGGGCCTGTGGACGTCTGCAAGCTACCTCGGTCTCAAATATGATCAACTCCCACGCAAAAGATCTACCGCTGCTGCTCCTGATCGAAACCTGGAACTGTGCAAAAACGCACAGAAGTGCAGTATCAGCATAACCGACCCCATGTGCTGGTAAGTGTCTGGCCTATCCCGGCGAAGTAGTGACAAGCCTAGGACCAGACACCCACATAAACCTGTGCAGTTGCAATATATATATATATATATATATATATATATGTGTGTGTGTGTGTACATAAACATTTATAAGGAAATACTCTGCTCTGTAATAACAGCCAATAACTCATAATATCCAAATTAATCTAATCCACAGAATTAAATCTTACTTCCGTGTCTCAATTCTTTATTTTTTCTTTTCTTATCTCGTGGTAGGCGTACCACCCACTCCTAACTGTAACAATGAATTATATCTCGTGGTAGGCGTACCACCCGCTCCCAAATATATCAATAGGCTACCGGCAACTATGGCCAATGCCAAGATTCAAATCACTTTGTGGTCGACATGCCACACGATTCCATTTCTTTAATATATATATTACCACAATTAACAAGAATTAACCAAGTAATAATACAATAAGGAATATCTCAAAAGAACTCAACAATTAACAACGGTTAATAAGTTCACAAGGAAAACAAAGTATAATGGAAACACAACTAATATCAAGTCAAGGAATGGCAAATAGTTGCACGGCATCACCCAAATAAAATATAATGGAAAAACAAGTAATATCAAGTCAAGGAATGGCAAATAGTTGCACGGCATCACCCTTCGTGCTTTTACTCTCATCCTCACCAAATAAGCAAATAAAGTGCACGGCATCACCCTTCGTGCTTTTACTCTCATCCTCACATCCATAGTACGACATGATCCTTCGTACATGGTTCAATAACAAGGCACGGCATGATCCTTCGTGCATAATCAATAAAACATGGCATGGCATTAACCTTCGTGCATAAATAATAAAACATGGCACGGCATCACCCTTCGTGCATTATCACTCTTTCTCACCCAAATAACAATCACGGTTAAGGGCAGAGAAAGAAAACAACAAATCATGAACCGTTCCGGCAAGGGACACAATAATCATTTCAACAAAGTCCCTGCAAGGGCAATCAATATCTCACTTCACAACAAGTCCCGACAAGGGAGAACAATAACAATTATACAACCCGGCAAGGGTTCAACAATTTATCTTCAAAATATCTCACAACAAATATCAACAACGACTCACGGTCATGCTAGACGCCGGTGTATGGATGCTCGTCACCACAGCTCATACACCGCACTCGATCACATAGCACATAATCCTACTCCCTCAAGCTAGGATAGAACAAACACTTACCTCGAATGTTTATGAATAATTCAATCCGTGGAAATGCCTTTTCCTTTCAAATTTGGCTCCAATCCAATCGTATCTATACACAATTGATTTAATATCATCAATACTACTCAACAAACTAATTCATAAGGCTAATTACAACTTTTACAACATTCTGCCCGGAATAGTGAATTTCGATCCCGGGCCCACATGGTCGGAACTCGGGGTTAGGACCAAAATCCGGTTACCCATCCCCCCACGAGTTCAAGTATATGATTTGTTTCAAAATCGGACCTCAATTCGAGGTCCAATTTCCCAATTTATGAAAAACCCTATATTCTATCAAAAACAAGAAATTCTACCATGAAAACCTTTGATTTCTATTGAAAAACATGTTTAATGATGTTAGGAATTGAAAGAATTAAGTAAAAAGTGACTTACAATTGTTTTGATGAAGAAGGAATCCGTGAAGAATCGCAAATGGGTGTTTTTGGTTTGTAAAAAGTGAAGAAATGAACTGAAAATCGTGTTTTACAGGTCTCCGTGTTCGCATTTGCGAACATGGGTTCGCAATTGCGAACCCCGACCAATTTCTGGAGTTTGAAAAATTAGCTAAGGCTGGGAAGTTCGCATTTGCAAACATTTGTTCGCATTTGCGAAGTCTAGGCAATTGCTGGGGATTTCGCATTTGTGAAACAGGGTTCGCATTTGCGAACCAGCAGGCTTCTGGGCTTTGTCGCAATTGCGACACATTCTTCGCAATTGCGAAGACAGCAATTACTGAAGGCCTCGCATTTGCGAGGTTAAGTTCGCAATTGCGAACTCTGGTCCAGGTGTACCAGTGTCGCATTTGCGACACTTTGTTCGCATTTGCGAACTTGGCTGGTTCTGGCAGGCATCGCATTTGCGATAATGGGTTCGCATTTGCGAACCTAGCCTTGATCTGCCTTCTTCGCATTTGCGAGAAATTCTTCGCAAATGCGTAGCCAATAGCTGGGTGAAAACCCAGCAGTGCATAAATTCAGAAATTGATCCTACGGCCTATCAAATCTTTACCCGAGCCTCCCGGGCTCCAAACCAAACATGTACACAACCTCAAAAACACATTATGAACTTGTTCGTGCGATCACATTGCCAATATCACATCGTTTTCATCAAATCAAGCCTCAAATTCATGATTTTCATACTTTTGGTTTTCAAAAACTTTCAAACTTGGAACTCAAGGTCCAAAACATCTCAAACGACATCCGAATGTCACCAAAATTTACAGAAATCACATATATAATATTTTAAGACTTGTACCGGGCGTCGGAACCAAAATACGAGCCCGATACCAAGGTCAATTAATTCATTTCCTTTAACAATTAAATCAAAAACAATTTCATAGCAAAATTCATAACTTGGGCTCTAGGCCTCAGAATTCGACTCCGGACGCATGTCCAAGTCCCATATTTTCCTACGGACCTCTCGGGACCACCCAATCTCGGGTCCGGATCCGTTTACCAAAAATGTTGACCGAAGTCAACCATATCAATATTAATATCATTTTTATCCACATTTCTCATAGAATTCATATTTTCTATCACAAAATCTTTTCGGCTACATGCTCGGATTGTGCACGTAAATCGAGGCAACATGGAATGAGGTTTTCAAGGCCTCAGAAGCTCGAAATGATTAATAAAATAAGTGATGACCCTTTGGGTCGTCACAACCCGTTATCGCAAATGCGATGCCTGCCAGAACCAGCCAAGTTCGCAAATGCGAAGCCAACAGCTGGGTGAAAAACCAGCAGTGCATAAATTCAGAAATTGATCCTACGGCCTATCAAATCTTTACCCGAGCCTCCCGGGCTCCAAACCAAACATGTACACAACCTCAAAAACACATTATGAACTTGTTCGTGCGATCACATCGCCAATATCACATCGTTTTCATCAAATCAAGCCTCAAATTCATGATTTTCATACTTTTGGTTTTCAAAAACTTTCAAACTTGGAACTCAAGGTCCAAAACATCTCAAACGACATCCGAATGTCACCAAACTTTACGGAAATCACATATATAATATTTAAGACTTGTACCGGGCGTCGGAACCAAAATACGAGCCCGATACCAAGGTCAATTAATTCATTTCCTTTAACAATTAAATCAAAAACAATTTCATAGCAAAATTCATAGCTTGGGCTATAGGCCTCAGAATTCGACTCCGGACGCATGTCCAAGTCCCATATTTTCCTACGGACCTCTCGGGACCACCCAATCTCGGGTCCGGATCCGTTTACCAAAAATGTTGACCGAAGTCAACCATATCAATATTAATATCATTTTTATCCACATTTCTCATAGAATTCATATTTTCTATCACAAAATCTTTCCGGCTACATGCTCGGATTGTGCACGTAAATCGAGGCAACATAGAATGAGGTTTTCAAGGCCTCGAAGCTCGAAATGATTAATAAAATAAGTGATGACCCTTTGGGTCGTCACATGTAGGCACAGAAATAATGCCTCAACTTCTGAGCTACCCATGTCAGAGCACAACTAGTGCACTCTAGAAGAGAATGTCGGGTCACGTACGGGGTGAACTTCTTACTGATATAGTAGATGGCTTTCTCATTTCTCCTTGTTTCATCATATTATCCCAGAACATAACCGAATACTCCATCCAATATCGCAAGGTAAAGCAATAGGGGTCTTCCTGGCTCAAGCAGAACCAAGACTGGCAGAATTGACATGTATTCCTTTATTCTGTCAAGGCTTTCTGACAATCATCAGTCCACTTGGTAACAACATCCTTTTTCAACATTTTAAAGATGGGTTCACATATGACTGTGGATTGAGCTATGAATCGGCTGATATAGTTGAGTCTTTCCAAGAAACTCATCACGTTCTTCTTGTTCTTTGGCGGTGCCAGTTCTTGCAGCTTTGAATTTTGATAGATTTAATTCTATTCCTCGACGACTCACAATGAAACCCAGTAATTTTCTAGCAAGAACCCTGAATGCACACCTGGCGGGATTCAATTTCAGATGTACCTCCTTAGTCTGTTGAAGAACTTTCTTAGATCTTCCATATGATCAGTGACTTTCTAGGATTTGATGATGGAATAATCTACATACACCTCGATCTTCTTATATATCATGTCATGAAATATAGAAATCATGGCTCTCATATAGGTGGCCCCAACATTCTTCAAACCAAATGGCATCATTTTGTAACAGTACATTTCCCACAGCGTGATGAAAGATGTTTTCTCTGCATCTTCCTAGTCCATCCATATCTGATGATACTTAGCGAAATAATCAACAAAAGACTACAACTCATGCTTGGCATAGTTATAGATAAGAATGTGTATGTTTGGTAAGAGGAAGTCGTCTTTGGGACTCGCCCGATTGAGATCGCGGTAGTCGACAAACACTCTAACCTTCATATCCTTCTTTGGTACCGGCACGATGTTGGCTTACCATGTTGGATATTCCACTACCCTGAGAACCTTGGCTTTGACCTATTGATAACTTCTTCTTTGATTTTCAAACTTATGTCGGGTTTGAATTTCCTGAGCTTCTGCTTCACCGGCAGACATGTTGGGTCTGTTGGCAACTTGTGAAGTACAATGGATGTACTAAGACCAGTCATATCATCGTACGAGCAGGCAAATATGTCCTCATATTCCCTTAAGAACTTTATGTACTCCTTCTTTTCTGATGGTGACAGGTGAACACGGATGCGCGTCTCTTTGACATTTTCTATATCTCCCAAATTAACGACCTCAATTTATTCCAAGCTAGACTTAGGCCTATTCTCAAAATTCTCAACCTCTCTAATGACCTCTTCTGGTATATCATCCTCTTTTGAATCTATATTCATTTGTTGTGTTGTTTCATTGCAAGTCACCATCGTTGGTTCATCATCAAAGCAAGTAATAACAAAGTTGTGTAAATAACATAAATGATAGGGAAAACAATAAGAGCGGGATAAATGATAAACTAAAATGCTTTAATTAAATTCATAATTTTTTGGAATATCGGAGCTCTTTTAAAAATTAAAGATAATGCAGAAAGAAATAATCAGGCATGGGGATTTTGTTTAGCCTTGCTACCCCGAAGCTTTCCAGGCCCTGGTGGTTCTGATTGACCAGTTGCTGAGCGTTCTCCTCTGTTCACAGCTTGTATGGAAGGGTCGTCCTCCCATTCCTCCTCAAAAGGAACACAACAGTCCATATCATCATCCTCCAGAAATAGATTCTTCATGGCTGTCAATTATTCATCTTCCTCTGACCCATATATAGTATCTGCTGGTTTGAAAGTCTGCTCCAGGAGAGGTATCGGATGCTCCAAGTGGATAGTAGGGGCCGCGCTATGGTGACGACTAATCATCGAACTCCTTTTAAGTGTATTCATACTCCAAACCAAATTTAGTATTGTGTTTCATCAACTTGATGGGTTTGGTGATTCCCTTGAGGTTTTTGCCGAGTCCCTTTCCAGGTGCGTACCCACACCAATTCAGGATACCTTCAATCTTGTTATCCCACCATTTATCCTTGTCTACAGTGTTGACCCTTTCAATGAGGTGGTAAGTTTCCCCGCCTATTCTCTTTCGGCCTCCAATCACCGGGATGGTCTGGCGACTATGTATGGGGTTGCTACCATCGCCATGAATAATCACCTCTTGGTGATTCCATTCGAACTTCACTGCCTGATGCAGGGTTGATGCTACAGTTCCAGTAGCGTGGATCCACGGTCGTCCTAATAACAAGTTGAAGGATGTTGGGATGTCTGTTACTTGAAAGTCAACGTTGAACCAAGTTGGCCCCATCTGCAGACATAGAGGAATTTCTCCAATAGTAGACCTTTAGGACCCGTTGAAGGCTTTGACATTGATGGGTCCATATTTGATCTTGTGTAGGCTCTTTCCCAATGTTCTGAGAGTTATCAGCGGACAGATTTTGAGGCTGGATACTCCATCGATCAGGACTCTAGTAATGAAATAACCCTCGCATTGCACGATAATGTGCAGTGCCTTATTATGACTCAGCCCTTGCGGTGGCGGCTCATCTTCGTGGAAGGTGATTTTGTGGCTCTCTAGTACTTTCCCTACCATATTTGCTATTTTTCCTCCAGTTATGTTGCTGGGCACATAAGCTTCGCTCAGTATCTTTATCAAGGCATTTTTGTGTGCGTCAGAGCTCTGCGGAAGAGCTAGGATAGAGATTTGCACTGGTATGTTGTTTGACTGCTCAACGAACGAGTACTCTTTATCCTGTTTTTTCCTTCAAAGATCTTCGGGCCCAGTTTCAAAAGGCCGTATAGAGGCTTGTTTGCTGGACTCAGCTAGGTGTTCTAGAGTGTAAACCCTGCCAGTTCTAGCCATACCCTGCACAGTAATTGCTTCTCTAGTTTTGGTCTTTCCTCTCCTCCTAGCTTCAACTGTGTAATCATATGGTATGGCATTTGAGTGGAATGGTATTATGTCTGATATTGCTACAAGAATAGGCACCCTTGGTGGTAACAGAACAACTTCAAAAGTTGTAGGTGCTTTTGGAACTCCAAACTCAACCTCAATTAGTCTGAGCGCCTTTGCAGAAGAAGGTGCTTCAAATTCGAGAGGTATAGACATGTTTACTTCGTCGCCGCTAGAGGGCTAATTGTGCACAACAATTGGGTTAAGTGTGACCGCTGGTTCCATTGGATCATCAGCCTCAGCAATTAATCCTATCGACCCCTTGGGGTCCCAATCATCTTCGATCTTATTCATGTGAATGTCTCCACCTTTGTGGTCAGGCAGAGGGTTGTTGCGAACATTAGGAGCAAGCTCCTTTGCTACGATGACCTTATTGGTGATCAAAGTTTGAATCTTGTCCTTCAATGAGTGGCATTCGTCAATGGTATGTCTCTTCATGCCAGAATGGTATGCACAAGTTTTGTTCGAGTTGACCCATTGGGAAGGATTTTCTGGAGTTATGGTTGGGATAGGGGTGACACAACATGTAGCTTTAAGTCTCTTTTATAGCTGGTCAATTGCTTCGGCAATGGCTGTGTATTATCTGGGAGGTCTACAGTCAAAACTCGGCCTAGGTCTAGGGAAATTTTGCCGAGTGGGAGGTGATTGGTAGTGAGGGGGTTGGGTATTATAAGCTTGGTAGACAGGTGTAGGTTGAGAGTATCTGGGTGAGGTGGGTTGATATGTGAGAGGTGGAGACGATTGGTAAATGGGTGGCAGATTTTGGTAAGAGGGTGCAGATGCATGGCAATTTGGGATAGGCTGATATGTGAGTGGAAGTGAGGGCTAAGTGTGGTATTTCAGTGGTGATTTGGCTCCTTCTGTGACCATCACGGTGCTCACATCCTTCTTCTTGGATGTTCCTCCAGATTATAAAGCCTTGTTGGTGTCATGCAATGCTTCAAGATTAGTAACCATACCATTCTTAATGCCTTTCTTAATTCTTTCCCCTAGCTTGATGATATCAGAGAATTTTTGTCCCCTGAGCAGCATCAACCTCTCGTAATATTATCGATCCTGAGCTCGGATGAAAAATCTATTCATCTGCTTCTCTTCTAAGGCCGGCCTAACCTTAGCTGCCTCTGACCTCCAATAAGTAGCATACTTGTGGAATGTCTCGGTAGGTTTCTTCTTCAAACTGTGGATGTAGAATACATTTGATGCATTCTCTGTATTGAATCACAACCTATCCATGAAATCTGACGCTATATCTACGTAGCTTGTCCACTTCTTGGGGTCCTGGCTGATGTACCAAGATAAAGCATCCCCCTTTAGACTCCTCATAAAGAGCTTCATACAAATCTTCTCATCTTTTCCGAGTCCAACCAGTTTTTCGCAATATGTCCTCAAATGGACTCTGGGATCACTTGTGCCATCGAACATTTTGAAATTTGGAGGTTTGTACCCCTCCGGAAGTTCAACATCTAGCTGAATGCAGAGGTCCTCGTAATTCAGCCCCTCAATACCTTTGTTTCCTTCCACGTCCTAGACTCGACTGGTCAACATCTTGAGTTCTATGGCCAAGTTTCTCATAAGAGAGTCTTTGTCATCAAACTCAGGTGCACTTGAGATTGGTTAAGTGTAGTGTGGTACAGTGTCCACGTAGATGGGAGTGTTGTGGAGGTGGTCGTTTATGGTGTTCAGTGGTTCTGGAATGAGTAGTTGAGTGTTGTTTAGAGTGTGGCATGTGTTGAGTGTGAGTGGATTTTATCTGTGGTTGTGGTGTGTTCTGTGGCGGTGCGGGATTTTGGGTGTTGGGAAAGTCACTACAAAAAAGTACAGAATTTGCAACAACCTTTTTGCAACAACTAAAATATTATTGGCTAAAATAGATAAATGACAACAATTTAATAAAATTGTTGTTGTAGCATAGATTTTTGGGCAACAAAATTATCTTGTTGGCAAACATATTAATTTTGTTGTCGTATTCTATGATTTTGATAATTCCATTTTTAATTTTAAAAATGGCAACAATGTTTTAGCAACAAGAATAGGCTTGTTGCCGAAATTTATTAAATGGCAACAACTAATTTTAGTTGTTACCAAAAATAGAATTTTTAACTTAATAAAATTAAGGTATAAAGAGAATTGGAAACAAGAAGTGTTTTGTTGGGAATAGACCTTAAATTGGAGTCTTTTGTCCTGGTCTAAAAATTTGCGCTGTTCCACCAAAATTAATAGCACCAACATGTTTCGCCTAAGTTAATTTTTTCCGGACTTTTAGCCAAATCTCTAAAAACCATTTTTGCTATTTTGCTAGGGTTTTTCATCAGTTCGAATTGAAAGAGCTATTCTTCTGCTGCCTCGTTATTGTGTCCTGTTGCCGCTGATCGAAGAACAACCAGTAAGAAATCCATCTTCAATTTCTTTATTGATTGCTTCTCCACTAAATTATTGAATTATCAATTTCTGTGGTATTAAGTACTTAATTGAGTATGAGTATCTCAATTTCTTCTATGCTAGACTAGGATTTGAACTATTTCTTCTCTAATTTCTTATGCTTCAAAAAGCGAATTACGCATAAAATTTTCTTTTATTATTGTTCAGTTTCTTTTTCTCTTTTTAATCATCGGAGCTCTTCTGGCGGTTGTTGGGGCTGTGGTACGTAGGGGTAGTTCAAGTTGGGGTAGGGGGAGTGTGACTATGATTTGCGGTGAATTATTGATCCCTCTAGATTTGCGGTGAATTAGCCTATTCCCCTATTGTTTCAATGGCTACTGCAATAGTTACTGCTACTAGTGGTTGTGGTGATTGTATGATAGGCAGTGATGGTTGTACGGTTTGCTGCTATTTTTCAGTGGCTTTAGATTACCTCGATTTTATATTTGACTCGTGCGGACCTTGCTGCCCGTCCTTCCAAACATGTTCCAGTGAATAGGAGGAAATATATAAATATTGTGTCATATTTTCCTCACTTCTACTCTCCTCTTAAGAAAGAAAAATCAAGACAAAAGAAAAAGAACATGGAATTTTAAACTTATAAAAAAGAAAAGAAGAGGAGAGAAAAGCCAATGAAAACATATCTTTTGCTTTTGGTCTGTAAAAATAGAGAGACTGCATGTTTTCTTTTAAAAAATTGTGTTTCAATGAAGGTTTTCTTTTCTTTTTCTTTTTATGAATCCATAGTAGGGAAAAGACTGAAAAATATTAGAAGAAATGTCGGTGAGAGAATGGAATTCTTTCCTCTTTTTCTCTCATGAATTTACCATCCTGAGGTGCCAATCATTATTTCAAAGTTAGAGAACTTGTTCATTAATCAAAGCCTCATACGAGTTAGAAACAGTAACATTTTTTGCTGTAGTGGACTGAGTTTTGTGAACTCAAACATTGTTCTTGCTAGGTGAGGACTGTGTAGGATTTACTACTGCCCAATCTGTTATTTTTGACTGATCCAATATTTGACGATCTGCTGGTGGACTTGATGGATTTTCAATTAAATCAGCATGTTCATCAGTAGGTTTCACAGCCCTACCACTGCTCGATCTATCTTCAATGTAATTGCAGCCCATTAATTTGTACATACAGTAGATCCCCGATCTCCTTTAATAAGATCTTGCTTGTCTATTTCCGATTCTTCCCTGTTAGCGTCAGTAGCTTTAGAAAATAATTTAGTAACTTGTTGATCCTTAGCTTTTGCTTGGTCATTAGAAGTTTGCCTAACATGTTGATCCTTAACATTAGAAGATCAAGATATGGAATGATGCACCAGTTTCACCAAAGTTGTAAAAGAGGTTAAAGTTGACATATGAACTACATCTCAGATTATAGGAGTATCAAGGCCAAGAGATAGAGGTCACACGGAAATGTAGGGAAGAAATAAAATGCTTAGCAAAACATTATAAGATCGAATATACAGAAGTCAACTAAGTAAACAAAAGCGAAGAGAATGTATTGTTTAATTTTTGGAACTTTAGTTTCATAAGATCGAATCTACAGTTCCGTTACTTTTAGTAGTAGCGGATGTATTGTTTAATTTTTGGAACTTCAGTTTCTTTTATTTTTTTCACTTGCTGCCTTTTTTGTTGTTACTTTTCAAGATACTACTCATCTTCCTTTGCTTCAGTGGCTATTAGTTCAAATTATATATTTTATGTTAATTATTTTCTAATATAGAGACTTTATCTAACTTTTATTTTAGATAATTAAGTCAAAACTTGTTATAGTAGAGCTGATGAATGTGTGACTATCTTATACTTAGAGGAAAACCCGATTCTGGAGTTAATAGAATGCACCTATTTATTGGTCGTTAAAACTAATTAGTATTGACAAGTATATGTTGCATATCACATACTGGATTTCTTGGTATTATCTGTCTATCAACATAATTCTTCACTCCTTTAAGTTCCAGTTATATTGTTATATTAATTATTTAACTGCATCAAAAGTCGATCATTAGACTGTGAATTTTCAACTTTATGTAGTTGTGAACTTATGAGAAAAAGTTAAAATGTTTTACAATTTTAATTATATATTTTTATAGTTATTGTTTTATATTTTATTGTAGGTAAGTATATGATGGATAAGAATTGGTTACTTATTAAGAATAGGACATTACCAGAATACTTGAATGGTGTGGAATATTTTTTGAATTTTGCATTTTCTAATCCTGAGGTTAGTGTAAGAATCCAATGTTAGTGCATTAAATGTAATAATGTGCTTAGAAAAGCACGCGATGAGGTTAAGAAAGATTTACTTAGGTGGGGAATAGATCCGACCTATGATAGGTGGATTTATCATGGTGAGTCGGATTCATCTTCAGATGATGAAACAAATTCCAATACAGATTCAAATTTAGGGAATAATGATGCTCGCACTTTTGAAATGTTGCATGATATGTATCGTGGTATTCCCTCTAATAGTCATGAGTTTGATGAGACCATTGAGCCTAGGTACGAAGAGCCAAATACAGAAGCTAAAAGTTTCTATAGATTATTAAAGGATGCAGAGCAAAAGTTATATCCAGATTGTGAAAAGTTCTCCAAACTATCATTTGTAATGCGTCTTTTCTCAGATGAAGTGCCTATATGGCCGGAGTAATATTTCTTTTGACTCTTTGTGAAAATTATTGAGTGATGCTCTTCCCAAAGGAAATGTGCTCCCTAATTCTATCTATGAAGTTCAAAGGATCATAAAAGATTTGGGTCTAGATTATGTGAAGATAGACGCATGTGTTAATAATTGCATTTTATATAGAAAGGAATACGCCGATCTTGAGCAATGCCCTATATGTAGTGAAAAAATATGGATAGTAAGAAAGGGAGAAGATATTGATGATGAAGTTGCTTTAAGAAAATTGAATAAGAAAAATAAAAGAAGTCCTAGAAAGATTCTTAGATACTTTCCTTTGATACCACGATTAAAACGATTATTTATGACAAAACAAACCGCAGAAGATATGACATGTCATAAAAATAAGAGAGTTGATGATGGAGTATTAAGGCATCCAGCTGACGTATTGGCATGGAAATATTTTGGTGAAAAACATTCAAGTTTTGCTTCAGATCCATGTAAGGTAAGATTTGGGCTTGCTTCAGATGGTTTTAATCCTTTTGGTTCGATGAGTAATTCATATAGCATGTGGCCGGTAGTTTTAATTCCATATAACCTCCCCCCATGGATATGCATGAAACAATCTAATATTTTATTATCCTTACTTATTCCTGGACCAAAAAGTCCTGGTATGAATATTGACGTATACCTCCAACCCTTGATTGATGATTTAAAAACCTTATGCGAGAGTGGAATCGAGACTTATGATGCTTTTAAGAAACAAAATTTTCACTTGCGTGCTGCTTTGTTGTGGACAATTAATGACTTTCCAGCTTATGGTATGTTATCTGGTTGGAGCACCAAAGGTAGATTAGCTTGTCCAGTTTGCCATGTACATATCTGTTTCCTATGCTATCCTTCAAACATCCAATAATTTATACCGATATCGTAGTAGTAGGCTCCACAATCATTTCAAAACATTTGCCACGAAGGAAGAAAGCTTGCATAACATGCCAGTAGAGGTTAATGAAGCTGAATGGAATTTCTTAGTGGACTATTTTAGTTCTGATGCTTTGAAGGTAATCAGAAGTATATCAAAATTAATTGGATTTAATTTTATAATATTGCTTAGTTTTTTTTTATGCTTTCTTACTTAAATTATAACATATTCATGCAGCAAATGAGTGCACGAAATAAAACTAATATGGAAAAACAAGAAATGAATCATATATGTGGCAGAAAGTCCTTCCAAGCAGTATCTTATAATGCGGTAAGATATGTCTTTGTTTTGACTAATTTTGATCATTTTTCTTTAATAACATAATATAATTTTTTTTTTGCTGGAGAGATCCAAGAACTGGCAAAGGGCCAAATCTTCAAAAACTTTGGAAAATGACTCACATGAAGTCAGGACATTGGGTTAATGATGCCTCTACTGAGTTTAATGTATATACGAAGATCTTATCTTTATCTTAGAATATGAGCCGATTTGAACAAATATTTCAAATTTAAGCTTGTACAATATTTTGTAGGATAAGCTTGCAGAAATTGTGAATGAACATATTCAAGAAGTGGAAGAGGGTACTGATGTGGACCCAATTATTAATGCTGCTTTTGTGAAACTAGTTGGAGAAAAGTCAGGATATTGTCGCGGTCAAGGATCGGGAGTGAAGCCAACTAGTAGAAGATCTATGCATGTAACTCAAGAGCAACTACAAGCACAACAGAAAGAGGTGGAAGAAGAACGTCATAAACGAGAGAGCGTAGAGTGCAAACTAATAGAAGTGAAAAATCAACTTGAGGAGGAGCGGAAAAAGCGAGAAGTCATGGAAGCTCATCTAGTGAGTGACCAAAAAATATTAAAAACAGGGCATGATGGCACTAGTATCCCATATTCAAAGTTCTGAGGTATTTAGTTTATTACTTGCGTTTGATTCGAACAATTTTATTAAAATACTTAAGATTAAATGAGATAGCATCACTTTTCATGTTAGTCATTATCACACACATATTACTTTCTTCGACTATGATATGCCACAGTTTTACATTTGAAATGCAATAGGATAGAACACGGAGCACTAAATGCTCTTGAAGTATATGAAAGCGAATAGTATGATAAAGATACTTCAAAGTCTAATATATCATGTTCTGCTTTATATCCTTTGCTACTAGCTTCGAAAAATGGAGTTCCCATACACTAATCTGTTTGTCTTCTACATTATATATTAGATATTTAAGGTATAAAATGCTTTATGTAGATGTTGTCTATTTATTTGTATCTCTAGAAACTATTATGTTTCACTGAAAGGAACTTGTTCTAGTATTTTTTATGTTATAAATTTGCTTCGTTGAGGTTCAATCATGTTTAAGTTTAATTGTACAATGCTTAACAGACTGGACTTCCCGCTGCAATTTTTGACATGATTGCTAATTTAAATAATTCGGATGAGACAAGTCCTACAAGTCTTATGGATGATACCATGGTAAGTAAACTTATTTTAGTTCTTGAAAGGAAGTTTCTTGGTTGTATATGCAAATGAGTCTACTTGACTAAATCAGTCTTTATTGCTTCTTTTTATCAAAATCTAATTATATTTATTTTCTTTTTAGGATGAGCATGCATAGTTGAAAAAACCTCACATCCGGTTCATGAAGTGCACAAGCTATTAGAAGAAGATTTATTTTTTGGGTTACTATTAGAATAGAACTTAAGGACCTTGGAAGATTTATTTTTTGGGTTACTATTAGACTAGAACTTAAGGACCTTAGATATATGATGATTTTACTCGTTTTGTAAGTAAAAATATAATTTTAGGATTATTTAATTTTTGGAAGTTAGTATATCCACTTCATAAATGCAGTGTAGAAACTTTATTTATATCTATTTAAAATACAATTTATAATTCCTACTTGTATTTGTGAAAATTTAAAGAATATATGAATTGTGTATTTAGTAACAACATATAAATTGTTGTTAAAGTAGTACTAGATAATCTGTTGGCAAAAAGGTATTATTGCCACAATAACAGTTGTTGCTAAAAGTATTGATAACAGATTATTAATTTCACAGCCAGTTTTTTTAGCAACAACTGATATTGTTGGCAATGTCTTCATAATCCACGACTTCATTGACATTTTGCCAACAAAAAATAACATATGGCAACGGTAGATATTGTTGTGATAAGATATTTTTAGCAACAATATTCTCGGCTGTTGCATATAGTTTTCACATCGGTGTTTACTGCAACGGAGTGCAACGACTTCTTTATCGTTGCCAAAAACATTTTTGCCAACAACGTCGAATATATGGCAACAACAAATGTTGTTGCGAAAGGCCTTCATTCTTGTAGTGGGTCACTACTGAAAAATTGATCTACGGTAACGCATGTAAAACCGTTCTAGTAGGTAGATAAACCGTTGCCGTAGCGATATTGGAACGGTTTATTGACCGTCACATCCGCTCGCATGCCAATAGAGCTATTGGAACGGTTCTTGGAACATGTTTCATATCCGTTGCTATAGAGACGCCTATCGCAACAGTTTCCCAATCTCTATTGGAACGATTATTCCCTCCAATTGGGACGGTTTAAAACCGTTACTATAATGTGTTTGCAACAACTCATAACCGTTACCATATTATCTAAGCAACACTTTCATAAGCTATTGTTACGATTATTTATGGATTTTGTAACGGTTATTTTTGTATTGCTACAGTTTTAAATACCTATTGGAACGGTTTAGAGGGCATTTTGGAATAGTTTACCGGATCTATTGGACCGGTTTACATTCTAATGGAACGCCATTTGTGTCCTATTACAATTGCTCTGGTAGGCTAGTATAACAATTCATTTAAAACATATATATATATATATATATATATATATATATATATATATATATATATATATATATATATATATATATATATATATATATATAATAACACTAAAATTTAAATAAATCACAAAATGAAACTATTAATAATATAACTCATCCAACAAGCTAA
This sequence comes from Nicotiana noctiflora, assembly GCA_032618575.1. Taxonomy (NCBI): domain Eukaryota; kingdom Viridiplantae; phylum Streptophyta; class Magnoliopsida; order Solanales; family Solanaceae; genus Nicotiana; species Nicotiana noctiflora. The sequence goes on along the minus strand of JASVEL010013685.1, from coordinate 15,803 downwards.
TAATACCCATAAAAGTTAATATTCTACCCCATGTGCATAAGTTTAATACATTTCAAGATAGTAAGTTTCGAAATGTTGACAACAAAAGATTCCTAGAACATTCATCTATAGCAATTCAAAATTCATCTTAAGTAAGGTCTTGATATTCATTCCCTTCATCTTCTATTTCTTGATCTACTCCACCTACAAAAGAGGATAAATAAAATCATTACATTTCATCTAGAATGCCTAGACTAAATAAATTGGTCCAAAATGAAAAAGACTCTGCAATGCCTAGACTAAATAATAGTTAGACGACATATTTTTGACTGGCAGCATGATGTCCATACCATCGCTACTGGCATAATAGAGTTCAGTTATACCTACCAGCTCATAAACCTGAAACAATAGACACAAGTCACTGCTACAATTGAAGAGCGATATAGAAAGTACACTGTATCAACATTAATAAAATTACCAAAAATATTACCATGTCACGTCTTCTTCCACAGATGATGGCTGTTGGGAAATACTTTGCAACATTCCTGATAGCAGAGCGCCTCTGCAAAATATAATATTTTGTGTGAATCTACAGATAAGCATCTTAGTTTCAATGCCCACTTGTAATGACCTACGGAAAGAGTGATCCAAAATTGCTAAGGCAAGACTAGCACTAGTTGGAACAAAAATGAGTTTAAAAAAAAATGGAAAAAAGAGACCAAATCATCCTTACGTGTACTTTTGTAGTATGCAATCATCTCCCCTGGTCTTTCAGTATGCACGGGTTCAAAATCCAAGTGTTGTTGATAAAGAATCAAAAAACCTTTTTCTTAAGAACTGTCAAGAAAAAGCGTCAACAAGAGTTTGATGTCGAGCTTAAGCAGAAGCAATTGTTAAATTCATTTCACGTTGCCAGGCCAGAACAGTTATCAGCTAGGCAGCAAAAGGTTAAAGATATAGCCTAAAGTAACTGTAGCCAAATGATAAAATAAAACAGATAGATTCATATCCTATGCAATGCGTAGCTTTTATCAGAGAAAAACATTAGCTAGAAAAAGCAATTGATAGGTCACTGAAATTTTTGATGACTGGCTGGATCTTCAATTGCGCTAAATGCTGCACCAAAAGAATGCAAACCACGAATCAAGAACTCGGCCAAGGGAACACCTTGGGAGCTGTCGGTAGGCGTGCTGTAAGAACTTCAACTCTAGTCTTAGTGACCTACATATTATCCATCACCAGAAACACACATCAATCAACCTGAACGAAGCAAAATTACTAAGTAATTTTGACATCTTTAACTAGCATGCATATTTGAATGTTTTCTGATAGCGAGACACAGAAAGAAATCCAGTAGATCCACCAAGCTTGGTTCTGCTTCATTGAAGTTCACCAACATAAACGTTACTGTTTCTAGATAGAATTAGCCTTGATAAAGGTTATTCCAGCATTCTTCTCAGTTCTCACCTCATGATCCCAAGTTCTTGTATACAAGTATGTAACATTGTAGTCTTTTCTAGTTGATAATTTCAAGTGCAAGCATACTAATATTGATGTTGCTTTGGGAAATTTTGTATTTGAATGGGCAAATCTTATTGTTTCCTTTGTAATACTAGAAAACCATTAAATGTCTACTTCTCTAATCTGGTGGTGGAAAGTTTGATTCCGAGTAATTTCACTCCACCTGTCACCCAGTTTTCAAGAAGAAAATGAGAACATGTAAAACATGTCAACTCCAAACAAAACCGAGCTTCACTATTCCACCTGATGGGGCAGTTAGGCAAACTATTCTTTGTTTTATCTTACCACAGATAAGCCAGACACTGAAGCATGTCGATTGATGACCTCCCTAATTTCCCAAAACCGTACCCCAGGTTTAAATACAATAAAATGGTATAACGAAAAAAGTGAGACACCTATAGTTTTGATCAACATTCTAAGCCAAGACGAACCGAAACATTCTCCCAACAGGTAACATATTTTACTAGCACACTCTTGCACATTAACTTCACTTCCCTAACTCTTTAAGAACGTATTGAACAGAAATTTCTCGGCAAGACCGTTCAAGACTCAGGTACATATATACAGAGCAAGCGCAAGCAAAAGAGAAAAGCTGATATGGACAGACCTTAAGAGCAAACAACTGGCCAAAAAGCAAAAAGAATATAAGGGGATAGAACATATTTAACTAGTCTTATTGACGAGTCATACTTGTTATTTGTTTTTGCAAAATATTAGACTCGTCTTAAAGACATTTTACTTCAGGAATCAAAGACTCGTCTCAAAGACATTTTACTTCCTCAGCATGGGAGACCCTCAGGAAGAAGAAGCAGAGAAGCTTCACCAATAAAATGATCTGGCATAACAAAATACCATTTAAATGGTCCTTCTGCATCTGGAGAGCACTTAGGAACAAACTTCCTACTGATGACAGGGTATTACCTTTCTGTAATCCCACTGTTACCAGGTGTGTATGTTGTCGCAGGCCTGGAGCAGAAAGTGTGGAGCATATATTTTGTCAAGGTCAATTTGCAGCATCAATTTGGAAAAAATTTGGAGGTCCAGTTGGTCTTAATACCTCTGATCTCCCCCTCCAGCCTCTCCTTATGAAATGGTGGCTTCTAGACAGAAAAAATGGAGTGCAAAAACTTCTCCTAGACACAATGCCAATAATCATATGCTGGAATCTCTGGAAGAATAGATGCAGCTCAAAATATGGTTCCAAATCTTCCTCTATATCCAGAGTGATGTACTCCATTCACTCAGATATTCATATGCTGTTTCAAGCAACATATCCCCAGATATCTTGGCCTTTAAAATGGCCAGACTTGTATTTGACTACTGAAACGATCACCCATTACACTGAAACAAAGCAGGTTACATGGTTGAAACCTTCTCAAGGATTTGTAAAGGTTAACACAGATGGCAGTGCTCTTACCAACCCGGGTAGTATTGGAGCAGGAGCAATCATAAGAGATAACAATGGAGCTTTCATTCATGCTCTGGATGCCCCATTGGGTGAGGGCACAAACAATCTGGCAGAAATAGAAGCAGCACACTTGGGAGTTAAATGGTGCATTGACAACTCATACAAAAGAATTCATTTAGAAGCAGATTCAGCTCTTTTGATACTATGGTTAACTACCAGCACCGATCCACCCTGGAGTCTCCAACCACAGATAGATAAACTGAAGAACATGTGTGACAATTGTGAAGAAATACAAGTCACACATGTTTACAGAGAAGCCAACAATCCAGCGGACTCATTATCCAAGCTTAGCCACAGTCTGACAGCCTTGACACACTACCACTCTACTCTTTTACTCCCAAGCCACATCAGAGGTCAAATACATCAAGATCTTATTGGCACTCCTGCCTTCAGACACAAAAAAACCAACAGAGTCACCCTCTCATCTCATACCCTTTCTCCTTCTCCCACCAACTCTTCCCATGGATATGGCTGACAGTATTTCAGAAGTGACAGCTACCCTTAGTATCCAAAATACCATGACCAGTAGTCACCTCACCCTAGCCAACAACCAAAGTAAAGGCCCTCGTAAGGAGAGTAGGATGAGAACTTTTCTTCTAACATATGCTATCTTTTTTGCAGGTACTTTGAACAAATCCACTACCTTGGAGGTCATCATAACTGTTGTATTGGCATCCAGTGTGTTTTTTCAGCAGTGCACACCCCAATACTGCTGGAAAAACACAAATGCTAGCCAAATCCACCACACAAAGAACCAAAAACCCTCCTCTCACACCAACTCAACTAAAAGTTCTCCACAAATGCAATCTCACCTAAGCATTGCAACTGTAGAGCTGATGGTACCTCTCCTGTACTTGTACCTCTATCCTGCCAATCACAAGAGTCATGCTACTTGTAATGTAACAACCAGCACCTTCCTGGCCTATCACTTGAGCATCTGTCTTTTGATAGCAGATCACACAAGAACCTGCTACAAAATGGCAGAACAGGGATCATTCTTGCTCCCCTCTCCCCAGACTTAGCTCCAGTCTACACAAGAACCTGGAGACTAAGCTCCCCTTTTACTAACCAGTTTCTTCATCTTGCAGGTACTTGGACCCCTTGAGGAAAAAAATGCATATCTATCCAGTGGTATTAGTACTTCAAGTACTCATTCTGGTAGAAATGCCTTTCTCTTCCCAAGGACTCCAAACACAAAGGAGCACTAATTTCCAGATAACCTACTGTAAAGATTCAACTTACACCAAAGGCAACAACAAGGGAGTTCAAGCACCTCCAGTACCAAATTTCAGTACAGGAATGTGGACTTTAAATACCTTTGAAGCAAGAGCAACACAAGAGCAGCACTTTGCTCTCTTTTCACATATCTAGGCTATTGTTTTTGTACATGTGACCTAGACTCTATCTATAGAATTTTGTAATGTCTAATTCCTATCAATACTGGATAGACAATAGACCACTCTCTATAAGTTTATCTCTCCATAGCAGTAAATGTTATTTGATTGTCAGTTGGACAACCAAATGCATTTTCATCATTGTGGAGGTAAGGTATTATGTCCCCCTCCATTTTTTTGTATTTGAACTTAATCTATAAAATCCAACCCTAGGCACAGTGTCTAGTGGCTTATTTAAAAAAAAAAAAAAAAAAAAGGCACTAAGTTTGATGTTCATGGAGCAGTAAAGTCTATGATATATCAAGTATTCAAGGCATAACATACAGTAATGCAATAAGGAAACCCTTAACCTAAAAGGTTCTACTATCACAAGAAGTTAGCAAAACGAGTCAGAAATACTGCATTAGTAAATCCAACAAATATTTGCAGAGAGAATAACATATTCCTAATGGAAGACAAATGACTGCCAAAAGAACTGCAGAGATTTTACAAAGAGGAAAGCAGCAATTTTTCCTTTACTGACTCAACTGACTAGAAATATATTTTGTAACATTTGCATGTAAAAAATTGTAAAACCTTATGCACCCAAAAATTCAGCACAAACCTCCTCTATCAGATCAAGTATATCTTGATTATCGATGAACTCGATGTCGCTCCAGTTAATTTCTTCTTTTGTATACTCTTCTTGTTCCATTTTGGAAACATGCTGCAAAAATATTGGTAGGTTTCATAAAGCTGTGCATAGGACAAAAAATTAGTGAAAAAAGATAAGGAGACAGCCAGAACCTGATTGAAGTGTTGCTGAAGCTTCTCATTTGTTAAATTGATACAGAATTGTTCAAAGCTGCAGACATAATCCACATTAAAAAATGCATTATACAAAAGGATATCCAAAACTAATCAGCTTTGAGATGCAAAACATTTCAGACACTCTGTGTTACCAAAATGTAACAAGATACTAGAGTGTGCGTTCCTAAGCTTCCATAAATATCAAACGGATAAAGAAACTGAGAACAGTTAACTAACGACTAACAACAAGATCTTAAGTCCACGTTAAATGTGATCAATGAAAGTGTACAGATAAATACAGTACAATTTAAATAAAATAAATGTGACCCTTGACATAAGGTGAAGTACCATGCCACTTGATTGCTTGTGGAGATGTCAAGGGAAATCTTTAATAGTTCATTCCAAGAGATAACTCACGTACAATCCAACCAAAAGGCACCAAGTAAAGAACTTGTTAATCTTGAAACTCTCAAATCCATAGATATCCAGCACGCCAATCAAAAGATTTAGAATTGGGATCTTGACCAATTGAACTATTAATCTTACCAACCAGCCTGCAAACAAATGTTGAAGGGTCTGAATAAACTGATAATTTATCTTTCTATAAATAAAGAATACTACAAGCAAAGAAGATAACTGAACCTGTCATGTAATTCCTGTCCAGACACAAAACTAAATCTTACCAGTCAAACAATCTTGAGTACACAACTTTTGCAAGAGCGTCTCTACTGGTAAGTGCAGCTTCTGGATCCAACCATTTGGTGATGGTTTCTTCACGAGTTACAATAACACATTTGCAAAGGGAATCCTCTAGAGCCTTTACATCACACCTATGAGTAAAATATAAGTTTAGTGGCTACTCTGTGTCTATATACATATATGTGTGTGTGTGTAAAAGAAATGCTTCAAACTAGTAAAAGAGAATAGTATGCATTGATTCAATATTAATAATATACCACTTACATGAATAGCTCACCAACAGTTCTCAAATAAAACCAAGATGAATCTATCTCCTTCCCTTATGCAAATTCAATGTTTTCAAGATGGAGAATTGCTGCCACTACCCGAATATTGCGTCATGGGAAGAATGCACAAGGTAACCAAGAAAGTATGAAGAAAATCCAGATTTAAGCATATTTACGGTCATAGTAATTTCTCAAATATACATGCTCTTCAGAGCTTATGCCAACAACATCCATTGCCCTTCTTGTAGCCAAGTATTCTTTGGAATTATCAAACACGAGATCTTTTGAGTAAATACGTTCTGACAGCAGCTCCAGAAATCCTTCCCTTCTGGTCAAACTGGATCTCCACAAACTTACCGAAATGACTGCAATCGAAATTACAACCATGTGGAAATTATTCCCAAAAAAATCCAACCAAAGGCTACTATAGCACTTATGCCTCTGATCACTTAAGAAACTAAAAAATCTATCCAACCTTGACTTATTGTTTCTGACAGTTTTCGCATTACCAAATGCTTCCAGAACAGGATTAAACTGCAATAAGCAAAAATGCAGTCATCACGAAGATCAGATTAAGATTCAATGGCAACTGATGATATTTAGTTCGACAAAAATAACAATTATCGGCAATCAATTGTCCACGCTCTAGGTACACCAGTGTAAGATTTATTACCTCCAGGACTTGCTGCTCGACTGATCTACTACCTGCAGCCGTAGCTCTCCCGCCCATGTAAGCAAGATAGCGCATGAGTTGCTTGGTGCTTTTTGTTTTACCAGCGCCACTCTCCCTACTAACCAATATTGACTGACTGACTCCTTCATTGATCATAAGTCTTCATCCATAGTAAATATATTTTTAAATGGCAATTTCAAAATACGTTGTTTGGTTCAGAAACAACAGAGAAGCACAGACCTGTATGCCGCATCTGCAACAGCATAAGGGTGAGGACATAGCTCCTCAAAAGCTGCACCTTTATATTGGGCCATCATATGTGTATCGTATAAATGAGGTAACCTTCTAAAAGGATTGACATCGACTAATATATTCCTTTTATATGTATTTAATCATCATTTATTAGGTTACTTCATTAAAGACAATTACTCCAGAACATTAAAAAGAGAGATCTTAAAAAATGACAAGGAACTCACATATATTTCGTTAATATCATATCTAGCCTTTAAATTATGCAAGGCTTTTGGTTCATGCAAATAAGCCAGCTTCGTCATGTCATAGACACCAGAAGGTGGAGCTTCGGCATCATTGGCGTATACATTAGAAGACTCAATAACAGCCTGCCACATATTTCGGCAAGTAAATGAACGAGGTTCGTCATATCCCAAAGCTCTGCTTGATTACCAATGTGTTAGAAAAAGTAAGCAAGATACAACTCAATGTCCTGTCCGTTGAATGAACCAACTCATCATTTACTTATTTCCTACAATAAGATGTCATGTGCTCACTTACGTTTTACTAGAAGTGCAGAGAACCTTTATGTGTGAACCATTAACCTCCAAAACTTCCCCATCTATCCAGGCTTTATCAGGATCCTCCACCCAAACAAGAGAACCAACTGGTAAACTAGCGGAAGCAGCCTGGAAATACAATAATGTGGGGTTGCCCATTCAGAATTATGTACTATAGCCCATACCAATAGTTTATACTCTTTTATGCTGCCCTAAAACTTATAAGCAGACTGAATATAACTCAGCTTGAGGCTGCCACATAAAGGTCATGATTTGTTTATCATTTTATTATCTTCAACTCAGCATACTCACTCTCGTCGACCATTAAAAAGTTGCAGAAATACAAGAGAGTGCACCACGAAATTTTACTAGTTTACCAACTTTACTTTGAAATGCATGACAGTGGCAGAAATTAAACATTAATTTCTTTGAGATACTTAATAATGCTGATGCGGGAGATAGAAGCATCAACCATGACCCTAACTCCAACCCGCTAACACAACAAGTCAATAAACTACACAAATTAAGAAAAACATTAACATACTACTTTAGCTATACTAAACTCGTAGTGTCTAAGAATGTACTAACTAACGCAGAAGATTTGCCAGTACTTAGTCAGCCATACAAAAGACATAAATAAGTCTAATCACTTAATAAATTAAGGCAAAATACCTTAGTACCCCCTAAACTATTTGAGAATTATTATTTTCCTCCCTAAACTATCTCTGGTTCGAATTACCCTTACACTAGAATAAGTGAATTTAAAAACTTCCGAGCTGCCACATAGCACAAGAAGTGATCTCAAATGGGGTATGGCGCGTGAGGCTGGTTAGAAATGGCCACATAACCAGCCCTAACGGTAAATAAGCCATAAGCAACTGTTATTCTTTCACTTCTTCCTCTTTATAAGCTCCACCATTGAAGCATAATTATTGCTATTTCTTTGTGTAATATTCTTGATTTTCTTCTTTAATTGTTAAATTTCTTAGTGATATTCTTGGTTTTCATCCTAGTTTTCTCCAAGACATTGAAGATGAACCCACTTTGTAAATGTGGGTATCCATCACATTTGAAAATTTCATGGTCAAATAACAATCCGGGAAGAAGATTTTTTGGTTGTAAAAACTATAAGGTATGATAAAGTAATGTTTATATATACAAAACCCTAATTGGAAAATAAAGCTTGAATTACCTAACCTTTTGGTTTTGTATGTTTGAAATAGTTGGAGAAGACCACCAAAAAAGCTTGATGAGAAAAAAAATCACAAATAATCAGAAATACACCACCATTGAAGTCTTATGAAGAGGCATTGGAAGAGACATTGGAGAAACTTTTTATGTAGAGAAAGAGGGAGGATTGTTTATAAAAATGAAAAGGCATTGTTTTGATTCTAACGCTGCCTTTTACCTTTTCCCTTTTGTTAATTTTTTTCTTTTTTTCTTTAGTTATTAATGTTAAAATTTAATACTCATTTTATTTGCCCGTGTGGAGTACAAATTGTCCACATGTATCACGCGTGTATACACTTAACTAGGTGTAGGCAGCTCGGAGTTTTTAAATTCACTTATTCTAGTGTAGGGGTAATTCGAACCAGAGATAGTTTAAGGAGGAAAGTAATAATTCTTAAATAGTTTAGGGGGTACTAAGATATTTTGCCATAAATTAAAGATGTCAAAAGTAAACATAACTAAAAGACCGACCTTCTCGAAAAATCATCTTTGGAAGATTATCTATACGAATATTCATTCTAAAAATTTAGACTCACTCTCGCCACACCCAAACAAAAATAAAACCCTAACAATTGGGGTTCAAAAAATCAGCAGAAAGCAAGATACTAAATACACCACGACACCCTATATATTATAGAAGAAAGGAACGATTAAAGAAGAAAATACCCAAATTGAAAAAGAAAAACTTACAGCTAAAATCAGTTTCTGATGGAATGCCTTCTGCGTCGAAGATTTTTTGCTATAGAAATCACTGACTGCCGAGTATGTTGGTTGAACAAGACGATGCTGAGGAGATGGATGGACACAGATCTTCTGAAGATCTCTTACTAGACGACTGGATTTGAGGGATTTCAACGTGTGAAATTTAAAGGGGGAAATGGGTCTGAGGAATTATTTGGGGGTGTCACACCTCCTTTTGGCGCGCCCTACCCCGAAGGGTAGATACGTAAGGGAGTTTTTCCAATTTAAGTGACAATATTCGAAACGTGATTATTCTATTTATTTCAGAGTCGCCATTTGGAATAAATTATGGTGTCCCAAGTCACCGATTTATTCATATCCCGAATCGAGGAAATTTTGACTTTCCAAATGAAGTCTACGAACCAGAAATTCTAAGTAAGGAATTCTGTTGACCCGAGGGAAGGTGTTAGGCATCCCCGGATCCCGTGGTTCTAGCACGGTCGCTTCAATTATTATATATGGCTAAAATATCTGATTTTAATACATGTTATAAATTACATTCTTTGATTAAACTTTAAACTGCTTTAACCTGTTAACTTTGCATTTTTGGATTTAAATGTGAATGGTACATATTTATTTCTATGAAGTAATCTAATCATATGAATAACTTTACAACCATAATAGTATTTTAAACATGTATTGATGACAATTGGGTTTCCATTGTAGCACTACGAGAAAGCTAACATCTTAAATATGCTTAAGCTAACACTTCTAAACAAACTGTTTATCTAATATCTCGAAACAAATTCAGTCCAAAATTAACTAGTTTTACACAGTTTGCACTCCATTATAATCACATGAATTCAACATATGCTATAAAAATGCTAAGCTAATACAAATGGAACTTAATATCAATCTTTTGGGGATGATTTCCGGAAAGACATTTCATTTCGAAAATCCGATCTCTCGAAGCAAATGGTTACATCAATTGTGTTTCGAAGACATACCTGGAATTTGAAATCAAAAATGGAGGAAAGGATCAGTAAACAAGCAACAATGAGCAGCAACAAAACAGTAACCAAAATGGATTCCAGTGACGACCAAGAAAAACTGATAAAATCAGTAGCAAAACAGCCCAGGCAGCAAACGGAGAAACATAAAATAAGCTTCAAACCAAACGAAACTCCAGTGAAAATAACAGGGAATCCGAGACCGAAAAGCAGTAACAAAAACACAGCAAATAGAATCTCGGCAAGCCAACAACCGGAAGATTCCAGTGAAGAAAACAAATGGCCAAGGATTCCTAACGGATTGCTCCGAACCAAGAAGCACTCGAATAGAACGAATAGGCAAATCCAAAAGACAACAGAACAAAAGGATGGTTTCCTTAAGCTACCAGAACTGAAATTTGAAGCAAACAAACAGAATACGCCCAATGTGTGTTCGAAGACTCTACTCCAATAAAAATTTCTATTTTCGCTCTATTTTCTCAATGTTTTCTCTCCAATTCCAGCACTGAAAACGTAACAGGATGTATGTCTCCCTCTCTATTTTGGAATTGTATCTTTGTGCTTAAAAATCTCTCCAACAAAAACTCTTTCAGTATCTCCTCACTGTTCTCCTCTAAGAAAACTCTCCAATCTCCCTGTCTCCCTCTATTCTGCCAGTAAGTCCATTTATGTGAAAAGATTTGTCCTTATATAACCAAAGATAAAGACCTTTCAGCCTATTAAAAATATTTAAAAGAAGGATTGACAACCCATATTATTCCCACTGTTTTCCCACCTTTAGTTGTCCAAACATGCCCTTTTAATTTAAAACTCTAAACTTCAAAAAAAATATAATGGATGTCCTGTTGTACAACAAGTTCCATTATCATCTCCAGATGTACTTTACAGCTTTTAAATTTAAACTAAGTTAATTCCTGAACTCCCCATTACTTTGTGTCATTGACAGGGTGTATTTCAACTAAAACATGCCCTAATGGTTCACATGTGCTCAAAAGTGGTAGTCCCCTAATTCTGAAATTCCTTATGCAAACTGAGTTTAATTCAAATATAACCAATTCATTTCTAATTCAGCCACAGACAATTCAGATTTGAATTCAACGGTGGTTAAAAAAAGGAAATTAAATCAGTTATCCAGAAACTATTGTCTTACTGTTCTAGAAGAGGTTTTATAACTAATCGACGACGCTCGTTAAATCGATCACAACACGTATAAATGATAACGAATAGTCGCCGAAGCAGTGATACAAAAACTCTCGGACAGAACAGTTCAAATGCAGAATTAGCTATTCGATGATATTAATCGAATCGAATTCGTATCTTATAACGCCACATTTACAACAAACAATCAGAAACGAACAAATCGACCAAATAAACGGTCCCAAATAGACGAGGAAAAACAGAAAAATTGGAAATATTCGAGAAAAATCAACAACAAATAAAAACAACAAAATAACTAAAATAAACCGACGAGTATAATCAAAATAGGAACAGAAAAGGAAAAGGAATACCTCAAAAATAGAGAAAATTGGAAAAGAAACAAACGGTCTTGAGCTTTTGGGGCCAAACGGAACTTAATCGGGGTGTTCTCGGTTGAGAACACCTAGATTAAGGTCTGTTAGACCTCAAATTCCTATTAAATTCAAACAAAACCCCAATTCCAATTTCTAGGGTTCATACGGCATTTTGGGGTTTGGTGGTTTCGGGTGAGATTTGAAAGAAAACAAGCCGAGGACCGGGCTGAGGGGGTTGTGGGGGTGTTGTGGTATAAATTTGGAGTGGTTTGGGGTGGGTATCGATTTTCCGGCGGACTTCGATCTAATATTCGAAGAATTTGGGAATGATTCGAGATAAATTGTTAAGGGATTCGTGTAGAGGGGGTTAGGGGATTCTATGGTGTTAAAGTGGGGGCCATTGGCCTACCGGAATCGCCGTGAGGCGATTTCCGGCGGGTAGAAGACGGCGGCTCAAGGCGGAGGTTCGTCGGGGGTCCTAGGGTTAGAGAGACATGAGTGGAGGGGATCTGTTTGGTTTGGGGAGAGGGTAATTTGGCATGCTGGGGTTGGTTCGATCAATCCTAGCCGTTAGATCAAATGATCTTGACGGCCTGGATCAGTCGATGGAATCAAAACGGGGTCGTTTGGGGCGCGTCCAGGTCCTGGACCGGCTTTGGCCTGGGACTGGGCCTGGTTTGATATTAGGCTTGGTCTTTGGTTGGCCTTAAGTAGCCCAAATCCGGTTTTGCTTCATTTTCTTTTGTTTTCTTCATTTAAAATCCTAAATAATTAAAACAAAAAAGATCTAAACTAATTAATTCCTAATTGTAACATTGAGTCCTAATATTTTTGTGTTTTTAATTAATTCAACAGTGACACGCATAGACAAAGGATGCAAATAAGTAATTAAGACATGGCACAAAAATTTACGGAAAATCCCATGCAATGTAAAAACTATTTTATTTTGAATTTGGGAGTGATTCTCTTATAGGGCAAAAATCACGTGCTCACAGCTGCCCCTCTTTGCGTGTAAACTCGAAGAGTTTTCGTGCAAAGATTATGAGCAAATACGAGCAATTTTTGCTCGTTTTGAGCACTCCGTGTGAAGCATTTTTAAAAGATCTTGACCGAGCCTTTGCTTCGGGGGCTTCCTACATATCCTGGGCTAAACAGGAATCAGGTCAATGTAGTTCGGGAAGTTTTGGTAGCTGGGACTACCGCGGACTGACACTTTGTTGTTACTGTTGCTATCGTTGTTGCTGTTGCTGCTTACTGCTTACTAACCTCCTTATTACACCAAAAGAGAAATTAAAGCTAAGCTAGTTATGCTATGAACTATGAGTTACAAGATTCCTATCCATGATTCTCTTGAAAACTTGATCTTGAGTCTTAGCTGATTGTGTTGTAGACCTCGATCCGAATCTTGATGCTCGCACGCTGTACGTGCTTGCTTATTTCTGTAACATTGAGTGAAATGGAATTGGAGGGCCTTGTGACTTTAATCAGATTCTGAGCAATCCGCGCTTCTGTTTACTCCAACATTTGAACTCGTTTTCTTTTGGTTCTTTTCCTCTTTTCTTCATTTTGGATTGAGACTCACTCGCAAGTTATCTCTATCCTTGCGTCCCGAGGTCTAACCTATTTAGACAAACAAAACAAATAAACGTTCTCGATTTTGTGGCTGTGCAAACCTCGGTTTTCTGATCGTGGTTTAAAGAGACAGTTCTGCAACTTTTTGACTAGGAAACCCTCGGTTTTCTGACCGGGATTTCGAAGAAGAGTTTCACGGCTTTCTGGCCGGAATTCAAAATAATGTCTCACGGTCTTTTGACCGCAAGACCCTCAATTTTTTGGCCGGGGTTAAAATAAATGGCTTCGCAATTTTCTGACCGGGAAGAAGAGTTTCACGGCTTTCTGGCCGGAATTCAAATAATGTCTAACGGTTTTTTGGCCGCAAGACCCTCGGTTTTTTTGGACGGGGTTAAAATAAATGGCTCCACAGTTTTCTGACTGGGAGATCCTTAGTTTTTTGACCGGGGAAAAGTGTTTCACGGCTTTCTGGCCGGAATTCAAACAATATCTAACGGTTTTTTGGCCGCAAGACCCTCGGGTTTTTGGCCGGGGTTAAAATTAATCGTTCCGCAGTTTTCTGGCTGGGAGATCCTCGGTTTTCTGACCGAGAAGAAGAGTTTCACGGCTTTCTACCCGGAATTCAAACAATGTCTAACGGTTTTTTGGCCGCAAGACCCTCGGCTTTTTGGTCGAGGTTAAAATAAATGGCTCCGCAGCTTTCGACTGGGGAGATCCTGTTTTCTGACCGGGAAGAAAAGTTTCACGGCTTTCCGGCCGGAATTCAAATAATGTCTAACGGTTTTTTGGCCGCGAGACCTCGATTTTTTGGTCGGGTTAAAACAAATGGCTCCACAGTTTTTCCGACCGGGAGATCCTCGGTTTCCGACCGGGAAGAAGAGTTTCACGGATTTCGGCCGAATTCAAACAATGTCTAACGGTTTTTTGGCCGCAAGACCCTCGCTTTTTGGCCGGGTTAAAATAAATGGCTCCGCAGCTTTTTGACCGGGAGATCCTCAGTTTTTTTGACTGGGGATAAAAGTTACACGGCTTTCTGGTCGGAACTCAAACAATGTCTAACGGTTTTTTGGCCGCAAGACCCTCGGTCGGGGTTAAAATAAATGGCTCCGCAGTTTTCTGACTGGGAGATCCTCGGTTTTCTGACCGAGAAGAAGAGTTTCACGGCTTTCTGGCAGGAATTCAAACAATGTCTAACAGTTTTTTGGCCTCAAGACCCTCGGTTTTTGGCCGGGGTTAAAATAAATGGCTCCGCAGTTTTCTGATTGGGAGATCCTCGGTTTTCTGACCGGGAAGAAGTGTTTCGCGGCTTTCTGGCCCGAATTCAAACAATGTCTAACGGTTTTTTGGCCGCAAGACCCTCGGTTTTTTGGCCGGGGTTAAAATAAATGGCTCCGCGTTTTTCTGACTGGGAGATCCTCGGTTTTCTGACCGGGGATAAGAGTTTCACGGCTTTCTGGCCGGAATTCAAACAATGTCTAACGGTTTTTTGGCCGCAAGACCCTCGGTTTTTTGGCCGGGGTTAAAATAAATGGCTCCGCAGTTTTCTGACTGGGAGATCCTCGGTTTTCTGACCGGGGATTTTGAAAGAAAGTTTTCAACGGCTTTCTGGCCGGAAGACCCTCGGCTTTCTGACCGGGGTCCAAACGGATATTGAACTAACATGATTTGATTCTCTTTTTGGAGTTTTCATTTTTTTTTATTCTTCCTCTTGGGTCTTTTTTAGGTATTTTCTTTTTTACCCGTCAACAAATGCATAAGATAAAGCTTTCGAAAAGAAACTTCCCTTTTTATGCGTTTCCTTTGTTCCAAAGCCATTAATGCTTGCGTACACTTCTTTGGGTTGTACCTTCTTCTTGCCCAATTAAATAGACCTGCTTTCAACAAAGAACATTTTATTAGTTGAAAAAGTGGTTGACTTTGTGGCCTTGATTATCTTCATTGCTTGATCATTGCCCCATTTCCATTGAGAACTTTGCTACCAATTGTCTTTGGGGGTGACTTCTTTTCAAACTGACCAGGTTCATCCTCGGGATTCCACGAGGATTTTCTGTGTGGGTTCTATCCTTCTACCTCATTCCGTTTCTTAAAACCTTAGCCTTTGATTTCCTTTTCCTTCCTAATGTCTTTTCCTTTGCAAGTGATCGACCATCATGATCAGTCGGGATTGGATCAATACACCACTGAGGCTGGGTATCTTTCTTCAACTTTTTTTTTACTAG